>VZTT01042782.1:24519-48703 GCA_013400855.1 Buphagus erythrorhynchus | reverse complement strand
AAGAAAGGATTGAGATCAAACCTCCCATCATACTATCAGCACAGGTAAAATTATCTACACTACATTTGTGTCCTCCTCTTAAAACAGTAAACTAACAGATCTTATCCACTGGAAGGTGTCCCTGCCCATGGCAGAGGGTTGGAACAAGTTGAGCCTAAATGTCCCTCCCACCCAAATCATTCTGGGATTCTTATGGATGAATGTATGGAATGTCAACCACAGCAGCTGAAGTACTGCAGTAGAGCACACCCAGAAAATATTACCCAAGACACAACCCAAAACCCACAAAAAGCCAGGGATTCTTCCAAAGTTTGCTGTTAAATCTTGATGTTATGTTGGCTCCGTTGTTTTTAAAGAACAACTGCTGTAAATAAATGTATGTGTTTATCTGCATCTAAAAGTCTTATATATTAAAATTAAGCTCAAGTAAAGAGTCTCATTTTCTTTCTTGCCTTCTCAGAGTGATACATATTAATTTATGAGCCACTTATCTGCTAGGTCTTTACAGCTGAAAATACCTAAAGGCAAGAAAGCCAATAACGCACAGAGCAAAATATGAGAGACACGTGAGGATCCCAGACTGCAATTCCCAGCCAGTGCCAAGGTCTCTCCCGGGCACTGACTGACTTCTGCAATTCCTGCTGGATAAGAGAACGGGCCAGCAGCTCTGCCTTGGTTTGTCAGCACCCCAAAATCATCGGAAATCTCAATTTTCCTACTTTTAGATGCAGAGGTTTATTTTCTTATTATTTTTACACATATTGTCCTTGTTCATAACTTGAGCTGTGGGCTGGCAAAGGTTTTAACAGCCACAGCCCCTGTGAAGTGGGTATATTGATATGTAAATCGCTTGCCAATTATCCGTGAGTTAACTAACTAAACTTAGAACAGCACTCACAGGTGGAGGGGGCTGGGTTAAACTCGGGAGCTCCGTGCACAGAGGCACTGAGGGTGCCTTTTCCATGTTTTCCTTACACTTACCTAGAGAATACCAAAATCTTAAAGCTGCTCATCTATTCAGTCATGATCGTCTTGTATCCATGTACAGAAATCTGAGGCAAAAAGAAAAGAGAAGACTTCCAATTATTTTTCCTGCATTACCGCTGAGTAGTAGAGAAAGAGAAAATCAAGTTTTGGGATAAGATTGCTGAGGAAAATCTGATGACAAATGGGCAGCCAAGCCTTCCTGTAAGGGACGACTGAAACCTGCCCAGTTTTCCACTGAAATGATTTCTGCTCCAAGGTTAATCACCTTTTTTGCATCTTGAAGCACTGACTCTGATGTCCCTGAGCCACTCCTTTGGGTACAGAGGTTCCCTGAGGGACAGCCAAGTTGCTCAGAGGCACCTGGTGTTAAATGTCCTGCAAAAAGCTTTTGTGCATCCAGGAGGAATGTCAGGAATCATTAAATCCCCGTTTACTAGCCTCTTATATCACTCTTATTTAGCACCTGATGCTGGCCTGGCAAAGAGCTTTCTCACCTCTGCGGGCTGGGGGAGGCTGAAACTGCCCAGGTTTTGCAGGGAGCAGCCCCTGGACTGCCCTTCCCTCTCTGGGTTACATCGCTCTGCTAAAGACCTTCAGCCCACAGCAGTGAGGGACGTGAGGACACCAAAAAAGCAAACCATCTGGGAGCCACTGTGTCCTCCTCCTGCTGGGAAGCAAAGGCTGGATCTTCACAGAATTATTTTTTCCTAAATTTAGAAAAATGTATTTTTCTTATTTAGATGGCAAAATACCATTGCTTGGCTCTTACCTCTGGATTCATAACACCAAGTTCTCTGCTCTGTAAGAGCTTTCCTCGTTGTCACACAGGGAACTGGGAAAATATGAGCAAGGGCTGTTTTCCACTGCAAGGATTTGCCATCAGAGAACAGTGATTCAGTGGCATCCTTTAAGCCAACAAATATTTGTTAAGTGCATCTTACAACACCACAGGCAATTATAAAAAACATTTCAATGGAATTTGTCAACCTGACATTTATTACATTACTCAACAGAGAAGAAGAATTTGCTTTGGTCACACTGCAGAACACAAATGTTGGAATTTTACACTGCAGTGAAACGTTCAAACTTCACCAAACTGAGCTGTTCAGACGTGTGGCTGCAGGGCTCCAGCTCCTCCTTCTGGTTTGAAAGGAACCCAAATTTCAAACAACAAATTCCCTTCAGATCCATATGCCAGGCTCAAGGGAGCAGCTTTCCTGGGCACAGCTCCCAGGGCACATTTGTCCAGCTTGGCCCCTGCTGTATTTTTGCAGGAGGAGCTCTGGCCTCACCTTTCCAGCCAGGAGCTGCTGAGTTTGGACCTTGCCCTTTTGGGCATCCCCTCCTTTCTGTTAACATCTGTTTAAGGAATCAGACAGGGTCTGGTGGGTTTATTTCACTTCAATGAGCTGTACACTAGATTAACACTAGATTAGATATTGGGAAGCAATTGTTCCCTGTGAGGGTGGTGAGGCCCTGGCACAGGGTGCCCAGAGAAGCTGTGGCTGTCCCTGGATCCCTGCAAGTGTCCAAGGGCAGGCTGGACAGGGCTTGGAGTAACCTGGGCTAGTGGAAGATGTGTCTGCCTATGGAACTGGATGAAATTAAGGTCCCTTCCGACCCAAACCCATATGTGATTCTATAACATTTGCTGACCTGTTTTTTACTCTGTATCAGCCATGCCATTGGTCCAGTTCAGATCTCTCTTGCTAAATCCTTTTAAATCAGTGCACCAAGACCAAGCTCTAAAACAAAACATTAACTAAAAAGGGAAAACACTGATTAAATAAGATAAGACACTGATTAAAGACCACTCATGTCCCAGGTTACAGGAGGTCAGAACTGCCTTGGTTGGGCAGAGGGAGAACTCAAGGCAGAAGGATGGTTAGGTGTAGTGCAAAACTCCATGTTAGACTAAACTCTGTGCCTTCAAATTTCACTCAAATTGACAGGAATTTGGCTGATGTTCTGGGCAGTTATCGCTGCCTGGAAAAAAACCATCTACATTAAAGTGTGTGCTGTACAAAACACCTGAGGCTGCAGCCTTCAAGACAGACTGAGGCTTTCTGACTCTGGGAGTGTGTAAAGCCCACAGTAGGCAACTCAGTGTCCCTCAGTGTTCACCTGCTTTCCACATTTTCACCGTTTTTAGCAGCTTATTAAATTGAGGTCGCTCTCATCACATTTTGCTGCTTGCACAGCTCACCCTTCTCGCCACTGGTACTAAATCATTTACAAGCACAAAGACCAACCCCAACCCCAACACAGCTGCCCTTTCCTGACACAGACCAAACAACAGGACAATGATCTTCAGGACTTTAAATACTTCCTTTAGCTGGAAATGTGCACTGGCCCCCAGGAGTGAGAAGAAAAGTGGGGTGGGTTTGGTCTTGAGCAATGACAGTTGATAAGTTGAACACAAATTTTAAATACATATATTTAACTGTATAAATACCTGTGTTCTTCATCTAGAAGATTGTATTTCCTGTATTTCAAACAATTTACACTGAAACACTGCTCCCTCACACCACCCCACACCTGCTGCTGGATCTTCCAGCTATCCCAGCTCACAGCCATGTCACAGAGCATGGTGGAGTCACCATTCCTGAAGGTGTTCAAAAACCATGTTGATGTGGCACCTGGGGACAGGGTTTAGTGCTGAACCTGGTGGTGGTGCTGGACTGATGGTTGGATTACATGATCTGTGAGGTCTTTCCCACCCTTAATGATTCCATGATCTCAAGATTCCAAAATAAAAGAAAAGGAAGTGAGCAATAAAGACATGTGGATTTCAGATGTCAAATTATTCTCATTTATTTTCTGGCAGCCCCTGAAAAAAGAGACAGGAAAGACACAGAGGCAACACCAGAAAAAGGCCTGTGGTCTGGTGGGGTATTGAAACCTGCTCTGTATAACCTGGAATAAATTTCTTTACCCAAAAATGGGTTTAAAATATGGTTTTAAACAAGGTGTTAAAAGAGGCTTGAAGCTGAGGGAGGAACAGCAAATGAATTAAACAGCATTACTAACTTCTGGACTTCTGCAAGGTCAAAAAAGCATCATTTCAAAACAACTTCCTCCCAGCTTTATAAGGGACATCCTAAACAAACTCTGAGACCACCCATGGCAGAGGTTTGGATGCAAACCTTTCAGCCTCTGCTCCCATCCCTCATCCCACCCCACAATCCACAGCCAACAGCACGGAGGAGCAGAGGGACCTTCCCACCACAGACCGACCCCAGCCCTCCAGGCTGTCTCTCTCTGTGCTGGCAGCATCCAGGGATTAGTTAGTGCCAGGAGCAGGGCTGACCGTCACACAAAAATTCCCCCAGGCAAATCCCTGGGGTTTGGTAAAACCGGACCAGAGGATTTGCATTGAATCCACAGCTGCAAAGCATCAGTGTCTCTGCTTCCCAAACGCGCTGGCGAAACACTTCCCTCAATCTCTCCTAAAGCCATGGCGTTAATTCTGGTTTGTGTTTTCCAGCACACGCCCTAAACAAGCTGTGAGAAAGCATCTGGAAGGTGTTAAGCACCAGTGTGTCTCTTATGTTCTCCTCCTCATCCCAGAATTTACAGACTGCCTGGCACAAGTTTTGTGTCCCATGCTGTCAGTGCTGGCCCAGCCATCCATCCCCCCAGTCCATCCAAAAAGCTGGGTAAGGAGCAGAAATGTAGCTAAATTACGAAATGCTACCAAACAAATGATATAACTTTAGAATCATAAAATCATGGAATGGTTTGGGTTGGGAGAAACCTTAAAGCCCATCCAGTGCCACCCCCTGCCATGGGCAGGGACACCTTCCAATATCCTGGGTTGCTCCAAGCCTTTTCTAACCTGGTCTTGGACATTTCCAGGGATGGGAGGTGTAGCTTTTCCAGAGTAGTTTATTATTCAATGGCAGATGTTACAGTTTCACACCCAAATAAGCCCAGAGCTGCCTATTTTTCCCTATTTTTTTTTTTGCTCACTTTTGACTTGCCTAAAACAATATACCTGGCTGAGAATTTGAGAGAGACATGAAGACGAAAACCACCTCAAGGTTCCCAGGTTTCTGTGGCCAGTTTGGCACAGCCTTTGAGGAGGACACACTGGAAGAGCATTGTACTGATTAAAGATAAAATATTTAAGTATAAAGGTGGCTTGATGTTAAATTCCCTGAGGTTTTTCTGACAAGTCTTGGGATGGTCTCATGGATGAGCTGCTGGCTCCACATGAAGATGGAGTGGCAGGGAAGCCTCAGGTGCTGCAGAACAGCTCCCTCTGCAGACATCAGACCCAGCTCCCAGCCCAGCACCAGTGACCCCATCCCAGCTGGGGTTCCCCTTTCAGTGCCCCTTTTGCCTCCAGGTCTTTCTCAGACCTGGCTGTGTTTCTGGCACCCCTGAGGTCCCGGTCCATCCTACCAAAAGGGTCTCTCCAAGCTCCTGGCATCCTGCTTTGGGAGTTCTGTTCCCAAACATCTCCTGACAAAACCTAACAAAAACCAGGAGTCTTTAGGCTTGGCCTTTGTTCTCTAATTTCAGGTTTGTGGGGCTTGGCACACATGGGTTACACAGCCACATAAGAATTCCTGTTCCTGTCAGACCCAGTGGGGTTTGGTTTGTCTAAAGGTTAAGGAGTTGCCGTGTCCTCGCTTTGCCCCAGTGCCTGCTCCTCACGCACAGCAGTGCTGTGTTTGTGTTGCCATGGGGAATTCCTGGGAACCCTCACAGCCCCTGCCTCCCTAAGGGCCCTGCGCAACCTCCTGCTGAGTCACATCCCTACACAAACCTGTCCATCCCAGGTGCCAGCAGCCAGTGAGGGGTGAATTTACAGCTCCAGGAAATGTCTGCTCGGCTTTGCTTCCAGTGAGCACCAGAGCAAAACCTGTTATGTCAACACAAGTAGTTGCACAACCAGCTCCTGGCGTTTGATCCCACATCCACTCCTGTGCACAAGCACTTCTCCAGGAACACCAGCTCTGTGTGTTCTGCAGGAACATCTCTGCAGGTGATCACTCAGGTTTCATCCCACAGACAAAACATGCCCAGGGGAATGGGAAAGGGCATTGGCTGCAGCCCCATTCCCTGAAAAAATGGATTTTCTTCTCACCAACAGTAACACACCGAGGTTACCGCTCCAGAGCTCCAATGCTCCCAAGGTCAGTGGGATTTATTCTGAGCATTCCCTTCTGCTGGTGCAGGAAAAGGCAGGCAGAGATTTCCAATGTCCATCCTGGCACTGCAGCCTACCCCAAGGTCCCAAGGAAGAGAAGCTCAATGCTCTGTGCCGTGTCCCAGAGCCCACCAGAGCTGTTTTCTATTAACTGGGGTTGTTGGTTCGAGCGAGAAATGACACAGCACTCACTGAGGGTCATCAACAAACAGCCTCGTTTATTGATCACCACCTTGTTTTATAGGGGCACTTCCATGTGTGATTGGTTGAGGTCCCAACACAGCCCAGCTCCCTGGCCAGTGATCCACCTGCATTCAGGGCTGAATGAGACTGGCTGGGATCCCGTGTTTCAGTTTGGATCTAACCCATCCTTGCCTCACCCAGGGATTTGTTTGCTTCCAGGCTGGTTTAGTTTGGGGGGCAGCTTCAGGCCAGCTGCACTGTGACAGATTTCCAGGGCTCACCAGAGCTGTTCTCCAGAGCCCACCACAGCCATTTTCCAGTATCCAACAGGGCTGGTTTCCAGACCATACCAGAGCTGTTTTCAAGGAATTGAGCTCACCCCTAAGGATTCACCACCTTCACCAGTGCAGGGTGGCACTTCCATGTCCTTCAGGTATGAAGGATCTTCCATGTGCTGTCCCTACAGTAATGTTTGAAGCCTGAAATAATTAATTCTCTAAATCCACCTTTTTCTGCCTCCTAGGGACCACATGCTGTACACATTAAGCAGAAGAACCTGGATTAAAGGGAGGGAAAATGAGAAACAAAGGATTACATTTCTAGGTATGGGAAAACTCTGTGTGGTTGGTGTCATATTTTGTGTCAAAAGAGGGGTTTTCCTGCATTATTATTCTCCTTCCACATTATTTTTAATAATGTCTAAGGAACTTCCCTGCTTTATATGGAATCCAAGATTAAAGGCAGCAAAGACTTATCCTGTGCACTGTCAGTCTTGTGAGCTGCCCCACACCATCAAGCTGCTCCACATCTCTTCACAAAAAAACTGAAAATAGCCCACAAATTATCAAAATAAAACTGTCTGAAAACAGCAGGTGACAAATATAGTTTTATTTTTTTATCATCTGGTAACACTGTGATAATATAAACTGTATAAAGCATGATAAAACTCTTCCATGAAACAGAGTACGTACATATAATAAAATAAAAAATACAAATATTAATCATTACCAAAAGGAAAAACAACATTTAAAAGAAAATTTTACAATAATATAATGGTACCAGTTCCTTTCTGTATTCCAGAAATTATGGAAAATGTTTAAATTATGCAGCACTAAGATAAGTTACTTTTATTTTCTCCCTTGATTTTAAACATGCACTAACTCAAACAGAAATAAAACCTATTGATCAATACAGGAAATGTTGTTTAACCACAGAACTTTGCATGTAGACTTGAACCAAACTAGGTTAGTGGGAGGTGTCCCTGTCCATGGCAGGGGGTGGAATGAGATCAACTTTAAGGTCTCTTCCACCCCCAGCCATTCCATGATTCTTTTGGTGCAGTGGCTGTTAAAAGAAATGCATTGTAATTATTTTCCTTCCCAGGCATTTACTGATTTTAGCAATTAAAGTTTTCAGAGGTGCAGCTGCATTTTCTGTGCATTTGCAGAGTTACAGCAATACTGGTTGAGATGGTACTAAAATAATCTCTGTCTATGCATGGTCTTTCATTATTCAAAGTACTAAGAATATATTTTTCAAATAGCTCTTAAGGCTTCACATTCTTACCTGGGCACATTTTACCAATTCCCAGTAAACATTGCCACTGTCCCTTTGCAGAAATGTGTTGTTTTAATCATGCTCAAAATCAAAATCATTGTCAATTTATGATAAAACATTCCGGTTAGAAATACACAAACTGACAATAATTTAACACATGGTTTCTAGCAGCTCAAGAGTTTAAGCAATGTAATTTTGAGGATTTAATGAGAAAAAGAAAATATCAGAGGTTTAGTTTTTTGCTGAGTGGTACTGGCATTCTCATATCTCAGTAAAGTGGATTTCAATTTTTTTATTCTAATTTCATCGTACCCTTCAAGCTATGCCCAGTTTACATCAATTAAAAAACAATTACCCCCCCCAAAAGAAACCAGTGTTTACAATTTTATAAGAAAAGAAAGACACTGAACCCAATGATCTCCAACTAATTCCACAGTTTTAAAAATGAGAATCTCAGCCTACTGAAATGTTTTAGTTCTTTAAAAAAGCAGTACAAAACGCTGTTGGGACATGAGTGTTCACAAGAAGATATCTTTAGGAGTGTTGCTCAGCCCTGTGAGGAGCAGGGGTGCTCCACTCAAGTCCTTCTGACTCCAGTTCCAAAGGCAGGAGCAGTTCCTGGCAGGGCAGGGCCAGGCACAGCCTCTACGTGTGGTTGTTGTTGAGGCTGCTCTTGTTGAAGAACCTCCTGGCCTCCACACTGCTGAGGGACACCGAGCAGCGCGACGGGTTCTGCTTCCGGTACTCGATGCTTTCCGCCATCGCCTCCTTGATCACCTGCAGGGAGAACACAGCAGGAAAATCACATTGGAACCACTCTGACATGCACAGAGGCAGCCCCTTCTCCCATGAACAGCTGCTGCTCCCACTGTTAGCTCTGCTCCATCAATGAGCAAAGGGATTGACGAGTTTTATACACATAGTATTTCTTGAGTGTACAGAACATTGATTTTAATGTGGGTAGTAAAAATACGAGGGAGGCCACTAACACCAAAGAAGTCACACAAAAATACATAGTATTTAAAAAGCCCCAGTAAAAATTCAAAAGGGTAAATCCAAACATTGAGAAAATCCCTATTTCAAGGACATAGAAAATAATTATTATGTTGAGAAAGATTAAATCTTCACTTTTATTTCCTTTGTGCTGATGTAACAAGTTTTCTTCATTTTATTGATTAAAACCCCCATATCTTTATCTGGGATGATCATTACACTTGTCACTCCACAGTTGTTGGGATCATGATGTCATGTTTCACCAACCATCAATTACAAATAATTATTACTGAGTTAGCTGATAAAGAAATTTCCTTCAGAGAAAACTTCCAGTGTCCTTTTTGTCCAATTAGGAAAAAAAAAAAAAAAAAGTATAAAATCCTGCACATCATATTTACATCTTTACCAGTCTCCTTTGCTCAGTTATCCTGAATAGCTTGGGATGGTAAAATGACCAAACTAAGGTAAGAACCGAATGAGAAAATCAGGCAAACACTGAGGCAAAGCCCTGTACCTTCTGTAGGGCAGATTTAGGGCTTTACTTACATCACCCACTTCTCCCTGTAACAATCCAGCCCCTTTAACCCCCCCATACTTACATCCATGTTATTGAGGGTGTTGAACTCCATGAGGTCATGGAGCCTCTTGAAAGCCTCGTTAGGATACTGGAAGTTAAAGGTAGAGAAAGGTGTATCTGGATCATCAAAAATATCAAAGTCTGCAAAATCCTTCTCTTCTTGTGTTTCTCTGGGAACACCTGCACAGGACAAATACAAAAATTCCATCCAAATGTTAGGGATGAGGATTTATTACCTTATTTTTAACGGCTCCTTTGAATTAATCCCCTACATAACCACCAAGTGATTCCAGAGGAACAGCTGGATTCACTATGAGGAATTGTGAGCCCACCTGGAGCTTTGTACTTCCTGAAGTCAATGTTGGCCAGCACGAAGTGGATGATGGTTGGACAGTCCTTCTCTGAGGAGGTGTCCTTTGGTTTGAAAACATAGCACTCCTTCATGCCCTCCCGGTCAAACACGTTGGGGTCTATCTTGGGGAAGGGAAGCTTGTTCATTTTGGCCCATTTTTCAGCCAGCAGGATTTCCTGGAAAGAGGAAAAACTCGGGTGCATAAAAGCTTCCACTGCAAAGTCAAGAGGTTTGCAGAGACAGGGATCATGTGGGGTGGTTAACGTAATCCATAAATTATTAAGTCTCCAACACAGGAAGGGCATGGAGGGAGTCAGAGGAGGCACCAGGATGATCAGACAGATAGAGCAGCTCTGCTGTGAGGAAAGGCTGGGAGAGATGGGATTGTTCAGCCTGGAGAGGAGCACTTTTGGGGTGACCTCATTCTGGCCTTGCAGTGCCTGAAGGAGCTGACAGGAAACGTGGAGAGAGACTGTTTACAAGGGATGGAGGGACAGGACAAGGGGGAATGGCTTACCACTGACAGAGGGCAGGGTTAGATGGGATACTGGGAAGAAATCCTTTCCTGTGAGGGTGGGGAGGCCCTGGCTCAGGGTGCCCAGAGAAGCTGTGGCTGTCCCTGGATCCCTGGGAGTGTCCAAGGCCCGGCTGGACAGGGCTTGGAGCACCCTGGGACAGTGGAAGGTGTCCCTGCTCATGGCAGCGGTAGGATGAGGTCAATGTCCCTTCCAGCACAAACCAGCCTGTAGTTCTCAGGAGTAATCAAGTCCATCTCAGCACAGATGATCCAGCAGGACCAACTGAGCACCTCACCCTGCTCTGGCTCCACCACCTGCCACATGAGTCACAGGAAGGAATGTGGTCTGCCCCAGAAACCTGGGGGTGAATTTACAGAGCTGACAGCAAGGGAAAAGCCATCCATAATTTTACTTTGCAAAGCAGTACCAGTGCTGTGGCAACCACTGAGAACTTCTAAACATTGGGCCATGCATTGTCGTACTCAGAGTCAATCCCTGCATACAGCAGCCTCTCAAAGCACACCAAGTGAAGAGCTCCAGAAAACAGGCATTTTTTTCCTCATGACAACTCAGTAAACAAGATAATTTGTAAATAATGACTCAAAAGCATGTAATGAGGTTGTGTGAGAGGGAGGAGAGGGAAGGTCAAACATCTTTAATCTTGGTTTTCAATGAAATAGGATCCTTCTTTGGACAACTGTTTTGGATACGCAAGAGATTTAGAGATAGTGGGTGTAAAATGGTAAACCAAGGCTCTAGTCATTGAGCAAAATATTAGAGTGCTACCATAGATACAGGCCCTTTTCTGAAGTGGCATTTGCTCTTTGCAATGCACCAGTGGGACAGGCTTGGTTCCAATTCCTGTCCTCTGCCTCAGGAATACACCTGTGTCTGCCTCAGCACACACCTACTTGTGCTTCAGAAACAATGGACCATTCCCTTCAACAGAAACTTCTGGAAAACCTGAGGCATCATCTAATTTTCCCACCATTTTTTACAGTGTTAAAGAATTTTTTGCCTTTTGAAAATGACAGTTTAGAGAAAAATCTTCAGGATGCCACTTGAGGGCTGATTAATCTCTCAGAGCTCCCCAAAACAACCCAGAAAATTGCAGCTGACAAAGACAGAATGCTAAGGGTAGCAGGGGTGACCATATACAGCCTTTTGCACAGATTTCACCTGTGGAATGTTTAAAAAGGGAGGAAAAAGATGTTTCAGAGGCAATGGCAGTGCTGTGTCAGTAAATTTAGCTGCTGGGGCAAACACTCTTGACAAAAAAAGGAGATATATTCTTATGCAAATAGAATATTAAAGGAAAAATCACACCCTGAGATTCAGTCATTTAAGGAAAAACAAAGGATCTCAAGGACTAGTAAGTCTTCTCAGTGCTCTATTCTCCCCAGTAGCCCTAAGAGACCTAGAAATTACAGGAATTTCTCCTTTTTATTCTCCTATGATTTGGCTTTGCAGTTGGCAGCACGGATCTCAAGCTCATTTTGCTACTGCTGTTATTTTCTGATGTTATTTTGGGGGTTTTGTCACCCCATAGCAGCTCAAAGAAAAGAATTCTCTGTTCGAACTGAAATTTGTCTGTAAAGCAACAAGGAATGTCAGTTGTTTCTCAAACAGGAATATTTTCTGACTTCCCTTAAAAATCGTTTTAAAAATCCATTTGGGTTTGAAATAAATAATGCCTCTTTTTTGAGGATGATAGAATTGTTAATGTTGGAAAAGACCTCCAAGATCACACAGATCAACCAAATCCCACCATGCCCACTAAACCACAGCACGAAATGAGAACCTCACAGTAAGTCTCTGAAGTGCTGGTTTTTCTGTAGCAGTTACTAAAATGATCCATGTAAAGGCTCTGAGATCAGCTGGAGCTGTGTGGATGTGCAGGTTGTACAGACTGACAGCTGTGCTTTCCACACCTGCTGCAGAAAACAGCCATGGCACTTACTCCCTGTTTTCCTCTTGCTGTTTTGTGCTGGTCTGGATGGATTTAAGAGTCACACTTAAACCAGTTCTGGGATTATCCCAGTGAGATGTAAATGAACAGTTAGCCTTGATTTCAAAAGATTATTTATTTAGCAATCCTGAGATGATGCACTTCTGCAAGATGATGACATGAAACCATCCATTTACATCACAGCACACAGAGGAGAGCAGCTGGGCAGAGGGAGAGTATAGCAGGGAAAATGACTTAATTGTTTAATTCTGACAGAAAATAAAAACTCTGCAACCAGTGCCAAAGCAAAACTTCCATAAAAACAACCAAGCTTCTGCTTCAAAGGAATTTCAATATCCCTCTTTGTGCCAGTTGCCTCATGGAAGGCATGTAAACAGGAACTGAGGCACAGGGCAGTATTCTGCCTTGACGTGGAAAGAAATATTCCAAAGCTGTAGATACTACAGCACCAAGGCCTTTCTGGGACCATGTGGAATAGAACTGAGTCACCTTAAACTCCTGAAACCATGAAAGGAAGGGCCTGTGTCACTTACTTTGAAAGGAGGGCTGGAATCACTTGGCCTGGCTGAGAAATCAAAGGAGATGATGAGATCCACACCTCTTTGGGGCCTTAGGATGAGTGGGTAGGGCAGGTTAAAGGTCAGCCCACTGTCTACGATGTGGATCTTCTTGCTCTTCACATCCAGGGGCTCATAGATCCTCTCAAACTCGTCAGGATCTGCGTGGAACATGGGAAAACCAAACCAAGCAGGGATACCTGAGTTAAGAACTGAGGCTCTGATGAGCTTTCCAGTGTCTCCCTAAGTTCTGGGGAGAGCATGGAATTTGAACTGCACAGTGTATCCCATGTGAACACACCATGAATTCAAGTGTAACTAAAACTCTTAAAAACTGGAGAATGAGGAGAACAGTCAGAACTGTAAAGGCCCTCAGGAGGCCAAGTTCACAAGGCAGACCCAGAGGTGGATTGAGGCAAACCAAAGGGAACAAACACCCAGGTTTGATCCCAGCCCTCCCACCTTCACTCCATCATCCCAAACAATCCAAACACAAAGGAAAAAGTTTATGGAATGTTAAGAGATGTTCCATAATGTGTGTCAGGGTGTCAGGGGATGGTCCCAGCCTCTGTTCAGTGGTGCCAGTGACAGGACAAGGAGCAATGGCCATAAACTAAAAGACAACAAGTTCCACTTCAACACAAGGAAGAACTTCTTTCCTTGGAGGGTGCAGAGCCCTGGAACAGCTGCCTGGGGAGGGCGTGGAGTCTCCCCCTCTGGAGACATCCCAAACCCCCTGGATGTGTCCCTGTGTCACCTGCTCTGGGTGACCCTGCCTGGGCGGGGGGGTTGGACTGGGTGATCTCCAGAGGTCTTCCAACCCTTATATTCTGTGATCCCCTCAGTGTCCCACAACCCCTGGCCAAACCTATTCCCCCAGGTTCCCTCCCAACCCCATGTCATTCCCAGTTCTCCCAAATTTACCCAAAAATTCTCAATGCAGCTCTGCCCTCCTGTGACACTTGTCTGTGTCTGCTTCTGCTCATTCAGTTGGGACTGTCAGGTCCTGTTTTTCAACCTGCACCAGACCTGATGACCTCACACTCACCACTCCACCAGGAACAAAGAGAAATAGTGACCCATATCCATATCTATATCCATAATTTAGGCACTGGACAGAATTCCCTGTCAGCCACTTGCTGCTGGTGCTGTCCTAACGTGGTATCCACCACTCTTTTCTCTAAACCCAGCCTGACAATGTTTGCCTCTAACCCCAACATTCCCTTGGGTGCAGTCCAGGAAAAACCAATCCACTTTCCCTGGATATCTTCATACTTACCAGGTCGCTGGACACTAGAAAATGAAAGTCTCTGGACACTAAATACACTGCTGTACTTAAAATTTTTCCCCTGACGGTTTTTTCCTGTTCCAGACCTTAGAAATATTTCCAGTGCATGGTTTTGCTTTTTAACAAAAATCTAATGCTCATATCTGTAGAGGGCAGTGTAATGTAAGGAATGCTGGATAGAAAAATACAATTATTTCTGCTATAATTGAATTTCCTGGCACCTACTTATTGACAATGATAGTCATCTGGGAAAAAAAAAAAAAAAACAGGTATTTTTGAAGGAAGGAAAATCCATCAAAAATAATTCTAACTCTCATCCCTGTCATTTCAGGAGCAGCATGTTGTGAGCAGCAAACAAAATCTTAAAACAGATTATTTCTTTTTTTATTTCTGCTGTTATTTATAAGAGGACCCTTTTGCTAGTAATGAGGCACCATTTTCCCACTATTTGCCTGGATTTCTAAAGGAGAGAAGATTGTAAAATCATTGCCTATTGCTAAAGGGCTAGGTGTGTTTATAAACCTATTTTAGAGCCAGATATGTTTCATAATCATGAATTAGCATAAATGAATGAAAATGCATCAGTATTTATCAAATTCATCACAATTTAAAAACACGGTAAAAAACCCACACTGAATACAGTTCCTTTTAGCACAAATAGATCAATTTCGTTTTTCTCTTCTTGTTTAAAGACAACACATCAAACATAATTTAACCATTGTTCTCACTAGAACTTCTAAAGAATTGCAAAATTATTTTTGTTCAAGTTTCTTTTCTTATGTTATAAAAATTGAATTTGAAAGATCTTTTAATCAAGAACAGCATCAGCTATAACAGTGTTTGTGATGGGAGTGTTATTACTGCCACACAAACTTCCTTCTAACACTGAAGAATGAGATGGATCCTATTGCTTACAGCCCTCATTACCCTAAAATCAAATTTATCAAAATAATCTTACTATATTTTAAAGGAAAAAACGTCTTAATGTCATCAATAAATTTATAACACCCATATAAATGAGTTTCAGTAATCACAGTCTTCATACAATCCCAGAGCCTGGGACATGAATTTTCAGCCTTTTAGGAAAGATGAATTCCTATTACCAGCACCTTCCAGTCCATCAGACAGCAAACTGGGAGAAAATGAGAGGATGTGCACTTCAGGACAGGGTTTAGTGGTGGTGCTGGGTTGGTGGTTGGACTTGATAATCTTAAAGGTCTTTTCCAGCCTAAACAACTCTGTGGGTCTGTGTTTACCAGCCCAGCTCCATGTTTAGCCAGCTCAGTCCTGTCAGCTTCCCAGCAACGGGATACACAGACAGATATTTGTTAGGAAATTATAAAGAGGGCACATCCTAGAGACCAATCTGCCACAGATGGCAGCTCCAGTGGAAGGAGGGGAGATGAGAAGGGCATTTGCTACTGACGTCCATCTATTACAAGCATTTCTATAAATACCAAAATAAGGAAGCAGAGATTAGGGGTTATTTTCCCCCATTGTTATGCACTTGGCATTTTCTCAAATTGTTCTGGTGTGTTGTAACATCAAGAAAAGAAACAGAACAACTCTGAGTTCACAATGAAATCATTCCTGATGAAATAAAGAAACACATAGCATTATCTCCACAAATAGAATCTGTGGAAAAGCAAAGCCCAGGGTTTTACTTCCAGACCGAGTGGCTGGGATCTCTGCTGCAGGCACTGCAGACCCTAAATTCAATCCTCAGTAATGACTGTTAGATTGCCTTAGGTGAGCCACAGTTCATCCTCTGCAGAGGGTTTGGGACAACTGGAGATGGAAAGTATTATTGATATCCTTTTTTATTCACTTATTTCTCCTTTGGAGTGTTTGGCAATAAAGTAGAGTAAGACTTAAAGCAGTACAGACTTCTCTCTGCACTCAAGCTGACAGGTAAACTGCCAGTGCTAGGAATAAATATGCACAGCTTAAATGTATCCAGTGCCATGGTAATCTAAGGATTTAAATTTTATATCACAGTCTCCTTTCTATCTGTGCCTCTGGGCTCCTCAGCTCTTCCATATATTAGGAAAATGCACAGCAGTAAAATGTGGATACACTCATCACACTACTGAATGATTACATTTTATATTAACTACTGACGTTTCAAGGGGTTTTTAACTATTCTTGACTGTAATATTGCAACCACTCGCAGCTGTCAGATCTGAGTTGTTACTGCAGCTTTATGAATGTGGGCTTTGGCTAACAGCAAAAAACTGCAGTCATATCAAACTTTTCCCATTTTAACCCATAGAAGTTTCAGGCACTCCAAGTAATAGTGCAAAATTCTCATCAACTGTCATTTTTTCCAACCGTAAATTTCCTACCCACTTTCCTGCCTCTTTTCCAAGTACTATAAATATTAAGACTACCAGTTGTAAACACCTCTGAGATGATAGAAATATTTAGAAAGTGGAGTCCAGATGGAAATTACTCTTCGAGCCCTGCAAGGGATTTGTTACATTAACAAATACACATTAGAGCATGGCTGCTACTTAAGCTTTTAAATGACATCTGGTATTTACTGTTGCTTAATGAGCGGCTGGGATAATCTCCTTCTTCTGAATAGGAAATGAGGGCTGAGGAGAATGTTGCTGTCACCAGGGATGGTTGGTAGGGCTGTGTTGGGAGGAACAGCCTGGAAGGAACACCCCCTTCAGAGAGGTGTAGTTGTTCTTTGCTTGATGGATCACAGAATCATGGGATGGGTTGGGTTGGAAAGGACCTTGAAGATCACTCAGTGCCACTCCCTGCCATGGGCAAGGACACCTTCCACTATCCCAGATTGCTCCAAGCCCTGTCCAGCCTGGGCTTGGACACTTCCAGTGCCAGAACACCAAGAAATTAACTGCCTTTCACTGAACAGATTGCAGAGAACACTAAGGCAAAGGCTCCAAAATCCTAACCAAACACAATTATTCTTCATAGCTACTGTCCCACACGCCACATGGAGTGGGGGAGGACTTTGAACTTCTTTTACAAATTTGTATTTTTCTGAAGTTCTTATCCTCTATCTACATTCTTGCTTAAGCCAACATGAAATGTGGATGCACCTGCACATCAGGGACCCTGGAATGGGAGTGGTTTGTCAGGTGGATTCACACTGGGAAGAACATGGTGTCAGCACAAAGTAAGACTCTATCAACTCTGTCAGGGCAGGCTCAGGCTGGAGCTCAGAGAAAAGGTTCTT
The DNA here is from genome assembly GCA_013400855.1 of Buphagus erythrorhynchus. Taxonomy (NCBI): domain Eukaryota; kingdom Metazoa; phylum Chordata; class Aves; order Passeriformes; family Sturnidae; genus Buphagus; species Buphagus erythrorhynchus. The sequence continues at coordinate 31,356 of VZTT01042782.1, read as the reverse complement.
CCTCCAGAGGTTGTTGGGAAGTGAACAGGCTCCCCTGGGAATGGGCCCCAAGGCTGCCAAAGCTCCAGGAGCTTTTGGACAATGCTCTCAGGGATGCATAGGCTGGGATTGTTGGGGTGTCTGGGCAGGGCCAGGGGTTGGACTCCATTATCCTGATGGGTCCCTTCACAAATGCACTGATTCTGTGATCCTACAAGTGAAGAAGTGTGTTGCCTCCTGGGGTTTCTCAAAAGATGAAGGCAGCAGATGAGCTACAAAGGTTTTGCAGCAGGGAAGTCCTGCAGGAGACCAAGGAAAGATTTCATTTCCACCAGCAGGCTTAGCATCAATAAGAGCCAAGGAAGAACCTGGATACCCTCTGGAGAAGGCCCAGACAGTGAGGAAGTAGATGTAACAAAGTGCACCATACACAAAAGCAGCTTGGTCCCCTTCTGCCAAACAAAGAGCCCCTGTCCCTCCAGTGGCTGTTCCACACACTGTGCCAAGAGACAGGGCAGGGAGCAGACAGAAGCCACTGTGTGCCCTTTGAGCCTCCCAGTCCCCTCACAAGCTCTACTGCTGGACAGTCCCCACGGGGCTGTTGTGACCCTCCTGGTGTGATGTTACTGCGCTGGGAACTCGCTGCCTCTGGCTTCATTAATTACCACACACAGCACCAAGTGCTCTGGGAACTGACCTGCAACTGCTGCCGGCTCCTCCTCTTCCAGGGACTCCTGGGCAAGCAGCTCTGCCAGGGGGGACAGGGGGTAGCAGCTGTTGAGGTTCAGCCCCAGCATGAAGTTGTGCACCTTGCCAGCGCGGCCCTCGCGCGTGTTGAACAGGGCGCTGTCCCCCACCAGGGCCATCAGCATGCGCTGCACCCAGCTCTCCTGGCTGCTCTCCTGCCTGCTCTCCTGCCTGCTCTCCTGGCTGCTCTCCTGGAGCCTCTCCCGCTTTGCCTCAGCGCCCTCAGTGCCTGCATGCAAAAATGAAAACACCCAGCAGTGGTATTTAAACACAGAAAAGTGTAACCCCAGTATTTCAGGGGCTATAACATAAAGGACCTACAAAAGAAATTATTTCAATGAGCCAGGGGCTGGATGATGGAGCTTTGCCACAATGATTTCAGAGGAGTGCAGAGAATCTATCCTTTCAGCTTCACAGCCCAGTGAAACCTTTCATCTGCCCCACAATAGCATGGATGTGTCCATCAGGAAAACAGACTGGGAATGTTAGATGACCTGAGCAAGACTTAATTAGTCTGAGGGCTTTATTTGTAAGCTCTGCTGGGCTCAGGTATAGGCCTGAGCTGATAAGATCCATACTTGATGTAGACATAAATTTATCTGGATGTGCATTGACAGCCTTCTCCATCTTTCCTGCCTGTTAGAAATCCAGCTTCACTCAGAAAAACAGAGTTAGTCTGCGTAAAGGATAATGTTATAGCATGAGAATTTTAAAATACCTGAAATTATCATTACAGTAAATTGTAAACTGCAATTAGTATCTCGCTTTAATTAACTAAAGAGTACAGTGAAAGATCCAGACTCAGATGTCTGCAGTTGGAGCTCACAGTAAAATGACCTGGTCTGGCACCATCCTGCATTCATTCAACTGTCAAAACTTGACTTTTTGGGGTGTTTTGAATAAGAAAATAATTCAGGCTCAAGCTTGATACTTTAAATCCAGCTTTTAAACTTGCCTCTTTAACCCAGGCTCTAAAGAAGCTGAGTTTTATATAAGTAGAGAGAAAACAAGCATCAGAGAAGTCCAACATCTGTCCAATAACATTCTATGGAAGTAAAAAGGATTTCCAAGTGTTTACAATCCCATATTTGTTGGTTGTTCACTATGGCTACAAACTGAGAGAAACGTGTTTGGTGCTGGCTGTAGTGTTTAAACAGGAAATCCACAAATAAACACAAAACCTGGTACCACCTACAGTTTTTACACATAAGGGGAGTTGAAGAAGCAATCACTGAGCTGAGCTAATGACATAATTCCCTGTCTAACCATACAGGATTTTCTTTTTTACTGTAGATCCTGAAATCACAAACAGCTGCATTCCCATCTTTGCTCCACTTTTTAAAAATAAAACGAGATTTTTACAGGTGAAAATCACCCCAAAAATACCATCAAATACAGAAAGCTAAGACATCAGAAATCTCCAGGTGCTTTAGATACTTAGAGACAATTGTCAATAGAATCTTTTCTTCCTACTGCCCAACATTCTCTGTGCCTCTTCTGGGCACCTGGATTTGGGCATTTTTACAAACACTAAGCCATGCACAAGGAATTTCCTGAATCAGGTGTCATTTGTAAAGGTGCTAGAAGGTACCTGTGAATGCTGGAAACACACATTAAACCATTCCCAGGTAAATTTCTGATCAGGAAACCCTCAAAAACAATGGATAGTGTTGGTTTAGGGGGCTGGCAGCAATTCCAAGGTGCCTCTGAGATCGACAGCTTACTGCAAACAGACTTCTGGAGAGCTCTGGCCCAGAAAACCACATTTTTGGCTGTATGTGAAATTCCAGACGTGTGTGAGAGAATCCCCTGATGATCAGCTTGAGCAGGAGACATGAAGTGAAGCTCAGAATCTCCCATGGTCTCTTGTTCACTATTTTGTTGAGCCACACAAAAGCTGATGGAAAAAGGAAATGATGAAATGAAATCTGAGCATTTCCTTACCTTTTGGATGCTGTGATTCATCTTCACTATCTGAGCTGTCGTTGCTCACAAGGTGCTTTAGCCTAATATTTTCTGTTGAAAGAAATATAAATTCTTTTAAACTGCTGAGGTTTAACTGGCAGAACAGTTAAGAATTTCAAAACAATCTGAGTCATAAAATTCTCAGTCTTTGTAATAGAAAGTACAGCTGAAGAGACTGGGTCTGCTGTGGACATTAGAATGTGAGCAGCAGGTATTTGATTTAGCCTGCAATTTTTGGGCTGGAAAAGAAAACCTTATCAGTACCTCTCACTCCCCTCTGCACTACATACCTGACACTTTATTCACCTTCATTAAAACTTAGATGTTTAGCTTCTGTCCTCTCAGTAGCTCTTACTGAACTAGGAAAATGTTAGTGTGATGCTAAGGTGGCACTGAGACATCTCCAGCTCTGGTCCAGACTGTGGTTCAAATCACATGAATATTTTCACATCTGATCCCACTTCAAAGAATATTTTTTAAATGATACGTGAAATGAGTCACAGATGACAGATAACATTCTGTGTCTTACTATCTTTCAAAAGCAGACTTTTCCATTATCACACTTATTTACAAGAATCGTCCATGAGGAGGTGTTAACATTCATGAGTTGTATCAGAAATAGGAACCTGGAGGTCTCATCTTATCCATAAAGAAGAGATTATCAAACAGCTGAATTCCATCCATTAGGAGGCAGACAGAAGTTATTATTTAAAAACTATCTCAATCTACATTTTCTCTTCTTGCCCTTCAGAAAGAGCTGGCTGTCTAGGACAACTTATTTATTGGTCAGATCTTCCCCTGTAATGCTGCCTTCTCAATAGGAAACAAAAGTGTTAAAAACCATTCATCATTAACTACATTCTCAGAGAGAACACGATAAAGTCCATCCAAAGCAAATCACAGCTATTTCTTTAGAGCCATCTTGCCATTTGTGTGCCAGGAGTGAAACCAAAACCATTCAATTTGCAAGCAAAGGGCCAGATACCAACAGGTTGTGGTTAGAATGGAGCAATTTAACAACCCAGCGATGAGAATATTTATGTGCAGTTTGCTAATCCCTTTAACAGTACAGCCCAGTGTCAAGAGACTACACAATTAACTATCAAATACTTGCCAGTTTCTGCTCTCCAAAAATCACACAACATAAAGAAAGGATTCTATTAACTACCAGAAAAGAGCTGGATAGATGCATATGACTTTCAGCAGCTCTGACTGACAGGAAACTAAAGGGAAAGAAAGGAACAAACATTCCCAATGCTCTTTCCCCACCTCAGCAGCATCCAGCAGTGCCAGCAACAAAAGGTAATTAATTCCACATTCTTAAATGACTACCAGAAGTGCCATCCTTCCACAAAGGGAGAATCTTGCCAGTAATTGGCTCTGCATAGTGGAATTATTTACTAATAGTACCTAATTCTTCTTCCATGGTGGGTCCTTTATTCTGAGAATTGGAGACACCAAGGACTCTGTTAAATAATATTGAAAATGCACTGCCCCAGACACCTGAAAGAGAAAAAATAAACAATGAATAGTGCTTGGCAGAAGGAAAATAAACTCCACATACCTTAATAAGCACTATTTAAGTAGTTGGTTGCTCTCCAAACACACCTCTGAGTTTGGAGCAGGGCAAGTCATAAGCTCAGATGTCCAAATCAGAACAAAACACATGGAAATAAGAAACAATTAGCCAATCCATATCTGTGAAATCTTTCAAATGTCTTCCAACAAACTGAGAGCTCCACTTCCTGTCTCACACATTGTGTGACTGCATTTAAAAGTCCATGAACTACTGAAATTGCTTTTATTTTTAAACCTCTTTCTGTCACATACTCACCCATCAGGAAATGCAAGGGATTTTCAGTATATTTCTTCACCACTGTCCCCATAAAAAACTTGCTTCCAAACAAATCAGGAGACATGAAAGTGCCATACTTGGCCATTCCAATTTCATATGGACTGAATTCCACCCAGTCTGCAAAGTCAGAAATAAAACTCTGCTCAGTCAGAAATCTCAGCCTGAATAGAAACAGAGGAAGAAAACACAGAAACGAAGCAAGCAAAGAAATTTTAGTGAAATGGGAAGCCAAACAACCATTTGGAATATCAAATCAAGGTCAGTGATGTCTCAGCAGGGAAAGAATCCTCATTCTCTCTGATCACAATAAACTCAGGTGAAAAGAATGAAGTTGGAAAACCAGAGGTATAAAAGGAGAGATCACAAATGAGGAACACACAGTGCCATCTTTTTTTCATCCCCTGCTTCAGCATGATTCCCTGCCACATGTGGGTCTCAGCTCCAAGCTGCTTTTCCTTCACTGCAATTCCAATATGGAGAGCAGTGACAGAGGTGGCACAAAACCAATCATTGAATATCCCAGGGATTGTAAAATATTCTAGCAGAGGCATTTGGATTCTACCCAAACCTAAAGTTTTGCAGGAAATCCAATATCAAAAGGCAAAGGTGAGAGGCAGCTGATAAACTTAACAATTCAAACATTGCCAAAGATATCTTTAGAAGTGCATTTTATTGAACAGAGAGCTCAAGAAAAATATGGACTAAAATGTTCAAATGCATTTTCTGATCTTAGCAGAAAATACAGAAGTGATTTGCATTCTATTGATGTAGGCCTTTGAAAATGGACCTTAGTTGACTTGGAAACACTTTTTTTGGTACAAGTGGAGTTGCTTCCATCAGAGAATTCAGTTCAAAAAGGGAGTAAATAACAAACAAAAGGTATCTTCTCTTTCTACCATTTTCCCCATTCATCTATTTGACCTTCCCTATTTTTAGCAGGGATTAATATGACTGGAAATAAATCAGAAGTAATTCTCAAAAAGAAAGGCAAAAGAGACAGCTTTGAAATATCTCCACGTGTCATGGAATTCCATCCACCCTCAGGATATTCCTGCTGACATGTGGAGCAGAAGGTGAACACTTGTCCTGAAAAGGAAAGATTTCATCATGATTGCTGGGAGTTTCATCTCACAGGGTAATGCTTATCTGAGCTAAGTCAAATACAGCATCCTATTTTCCAAATAAATCACCCAAAAATCTTCACATTCACTGGAGCAGAAGGAAATTCCTTTGCAGACCCAGTCCAGGAACTTCATATTTCCTTTTAGCTGTATAAACATGAATTGGCAGATACATATTCAGAACCAGGGTGACAGCAAAGCTGAACTGAGAATTAGAATTAATTTGTGTTAGTTCACCTCCAGCTTACATTTGCACTGAAGGAGATTCCTCAAATCACAAAGCCTGCCCAGGGAAATAAAATTTCTGTCTTAAAATCAATGTAAATTAGGAAGTGTAAATATTTCTGTTCAAAATTTACTGAAGCTCTCACATCAGGAACAGCTAAAAGGAGGAATAGTCTCTAAAATAAGAACCAATCAAGATCCAGCACCCTCTATAAGGACAGAGATGTCAGCCCCAAAAGACAAGCTCAAGATCCACTGGCACAGGGAATACCTTTTTAGAGCAAAGTAAAGCCTACAGGCGCTTCTGATCTTGCTTAGAGAAAGACATTATTAACAAAAGATCATTATGGTTTTAAAACAGTAATCCGAATAAAATTTGTTGAGAAACAGAAGTTCATCTAAAACCCAAAATACTCCTATTTCCAAACAAAAAGGTATCACTTTCCTAAGTGGCAAAGTTAAAGACACATTTTCCCAATAAATATTTATCCTAACTTACAATTCCTCATTTTCATTTCCAATCAAAGCTTTGACAGCAACATTTCCAAATAACTATTTTAGGAAATACAATGACTTATAAACCTGACACAAATCACCTGGTACTTCCTTTTCCAGTCTTGGATATAACTACATAGAGATGCACACATCCTTTTCTTAGTGTACCATCTTCCACAACTGGACCCACTCTCATGTGAAGTTACCAGAGGGGATTAAAACCAATGGAATAAATAGAAGTAAAAGGGGTTTTTTTTTTTTTTGTGTTACCAAAAGCACGTCACACTAGGCAAGAAGTGAAAAAGAGGCATTATACCTAATTTGTCCAATTTTAATCACGGAATCATTAAAGTTGGTAAAGATTTCTAAGATCATCAAGTCTAACTGTTGCTTTCACCCTTCTCTGAAAGAGAAGGTGACTGAGGACATTTTCCTTTCCCTGTCTGATAC
>VZTT01042782.1:1818-24451 GCA_013400855.1 Buphagus erythrorhynchus | reverse complement strand
CACACCTGCAAACATCAGTTCTGAGACATCTGGTTTGACGTGTAGACAGGTGAAGAGTGGCAGAGCACACTGGGCATTATTGACTTTCTCTTTCATATTGCTCAGAGTGGTGTCCATCCTCTGCAGGGAAAGAAAGACATCAATCCCAAACACATCCTGTAAAGTCCTGCTGCTATATATATACACACTTCACTTATATTTATATTTATATATTAAAATAAATATCGCATGTTTTTATTTTATATAAAGATCGGGGAGACTCCTTCTGTTGATGAAATTTGATAGAAAAGTTTTTCAATGATGTGTCAGGTTCTGATTTAAATTAAATGTCTGTGCATTTTTTTCATCCCTTTATAAACAGGGACTTCTAACCAACCTCACACAATCATTAACAGCCCTTCAGCATCAGAATTCTATACATCCACCACTAAAAGGTGTGTTGCCTCTTTTTCAGTGTTTAATATTGGTTAAAACCCACTATCAGTGTACACTCATGAGGGGTAGAAGTGTATAAAACACATCTGCAAATCTATTGACACATTTCAATCTTGCCACAAGATCAAATCCAGCTGCTGCTTACCTGACTCATTTGAACTTCAAGTCTTTGTGCCTGATTCAGCCAATTAGGAATTTTCAATTATAGAACACAACAGTGAGAAGCTCTCCTGTTGTCTTTTTTTTAAAAAAAACCAAGGGGATCTTTCACACTGAAATTAGTACTTTTTTAGGCAAATGCTGCTTCTTATAGCAAAATGTGCACCCTTTATTAAATGTCCCTAAGGTAATTTCAAAAAAATAGTAACAGTGGGAATTATGTAAGAGTTTGACAGCTTTAACAGCATCAAAAGCAAGCACTCACATCACAGATCAGTGTTTCCCCTATGAGCATCCCAAAGATGTCTGTGAATGTGACAGGCTGCCCTGAGCTCTTCTTGTTCCACAGAGCCTCGATGTAGCGCTTGACCTTCTGAGGGGTAAGCAGCAGCAGGGGGTTGTGGCTCACAGAGTGCATCAGCTCCTCATTGATCTCCTTTGGGCCCTTGGCTGGGAAATCTGGGTGGGAATACAGAGTTGACATATACCTGCAATGGCAAACAGGCTCTGTGAGCATCAAACTTGCTGCAGCATCAAAAAGCTCATAAATGAGTTGATACAGTTACTGATTAAATCAGGTTAATTAACTCTCCATTTATACTGGAAATTGTCAATTCCTTTTTCTCAAAGCACAGAAAGCTGAGCAATTTGTTCTAAATATAAACATAGGATCAGACTCTCAACATGCATTTTCCATAATGTGTATGAAGTAAATGATTAAAGAGTCCTCATTTTTCTGTTTAAGGGATAACAGACAGAACATCCAAAACTGAAAGGAGCTCCTCCAGTTACCACAGCCCTTTGGCAGACTAGAGGTCCCAGAAGGACACATGGAGCTCTCTCCCTGTAAGAGGCATCTCTCTGCCCTCCAGTTCATTATCACTACTGAAAAATTCCTAAAATATCTCAGTGTATCACAGAATCCCAGAATGGTTTGTGTGGAAGGGACCTTAAAGCCCCTCTAGAGCCACACCTTCCACTAGCCCAGGGTGCTCCAAGCCCTGTCCAGCCTGACCTTTGGACACTTACAGGGATGGGGCAGACACAGCTTCTCTGGGTATCCCGTGCCAGGGCCCCACCACTCTCACAGGAAAGGATTTCTTCTCAATATCCCATCTAAATCTACTCTTTGGCAGTGGGAAGCCATTCCCTCCTGTCTTGTCACTCCATCCTTTGTAAACAGTCTCTCTCCATGTTTCCCATTAGCTCCTTCAGGCACTATAAGGTCACAGTGAAGTCACCCCTCCTCTCCAGGTGAACAATCCCAACTGTCCCAGCCTTTCCTCCCAGCAGAGCTGCTCCATCCCTCTCATCATCCTGGTGCCTCCTCTGGACTCTCTCCAGCAGCTCCAGGTCCTTCCTGTGCTGGGCTCCAAGGCTGGAGCAGCTCTGCAGGTGGGGTCTCACCTGAGCAGGGCAGAGGGGCAGAATCCCAATCCCTTTCCTGCAGCCCACGCTGGGGACTCAGCCCAGGGTATGTGGGGTTCTGGCCTGGATATGGCCCCACTTTCCAGGATACGATGCTTCCATAATAAACTGAAGCACAGTAACTATAACTTGTACAGTTGACTGTGAGGATGTGGAAGAGGCAAATCTTGAGTTTGTTACTGAGAAACAAGTTTAGTTTTACTGCAAACAAAGCTCAGACGTGTGCAGGCAGCCCTGGCTTCCTCTTGGTTGGGTTAGGCCACACCAAGACTCAAGACAGGCCCTTCTAATCTATGAGAGGCTCATTTACTATTATTTACCCAGTGACCTGGCTCAGGTACACATCCCTTACTCCAGGCACAGCTCTGAGGCACACACGGGGTCAGCCTGGCCTTGAGGTCATGCCCAGCCATTTCTGTGACAGCACAACCAACCCTTTCCCACATGGGCTGCCAGGACTCGATCCATGGGTTCCACATCAGCTCCTGGGTGCAGGGAAAGGGGAATGCAGCTGGAGAAGTCAGCACAAGGTTGAAGCAAGATGGCAGAAAAGCACTGCTCCAAGGTTAAGGCATGCAGCTGAGGGGACAAGCAAAAACCTGCCTCTCCTGCCAGGAAAGGAATTCTCCACCCTTCAGGAAAAAAAGAAAAGAGAATTATTCCCAAGTGACAGATTGCATGGAAAAGAAAGAAAAGAAAGGGAGTGCCAAAGTGTCAATTTATTTATTCATCAAGCAAGGAAAGACTGAAGGGTGACATCAGAGAGCAAAAGCAAATTTAAACACAACTATGTCCAATCTGTTTCTGACTGGAGCAGTTCAGATAACCTTGCTATTTTAACTCAGATTTTACAGTTTAAATTAGATCAACTACGTAGTCACCCCTGGGTTTTCCCCGAAAGAGACCTCATAGGCAGCAGAGTGACCTCTGTCCTGAGCAGGGATTGCAAACCCTTCCCTAGAAGCACAGGGAATGTTTTACCACATTGCATTATTCCACTGCTCTTCATCCACCTTCTGCTTTTCACAGCTGTGACAGAAGTCCATCCATCTCTCTCAACAGACAGTGACAAATCTGCCCCCACCACCAGTGATAAAAAACACAGGTTCCAACCTTTTATAGTCCAATCTAAATTAGAAATTTACTCTAGTTCCCAGACACTTCTGGCATTTCAAAACCTCCTGGCATTCTGAAAGCTTCCCTCTAGTCTGGGAGGGAGGAAGCAAGCTTCACACAATGAAAAATAATTGACAAAAAAAACCATACAAGAAGCAGAACTGCTTATTATCTCCTTCAAGAGTCAGCTTTGGAGTTAGAGTGTGGAATTAGAATTCATGTGCTTCCTTAGAGCTAAACCAAGTGATAAAACTCATCCTAGGCAGATTCCCTGCTCGTTTATTTTACAAGTCTTTTTCTCTCAAAGAATTGAGCCATTTGTATAATCTCATCCCTGAGTCTGAAAGGACCCTCGAGGTCTCTGCTCCAGCCTCCTGCTCAATGCAGAGCCAGCCTAAGTCAGATGAGGCTGCTCAGGTCTGTGCTCAGTCTAAGTTCAGCTTCCACATGAGCACTGCCTGAGTCAGACTGAGAGGATGATACCGTCCCCAGCCTACCCGGGTGAGAATGGCTCAACACATTCCAGTGCTTGGCCACTCTCACTGCAACAGAGTTTCCCTAATCCAATTACTCCTTGTCCTTTCTCTGGGCACGTCCAAAAAGAATCTGTTTTCTTCACAGCTACTTATCAGGAACTGAAGTTAACAATAAGATCTCCCCCATCAGTACCTGTGCCTGCTCCTCAAGGCTAAATGAACTGTTTTAAAACTTGATGTATTGTCAAAATTAAGCAGTGCCAGTGGGACTGAGACAGTGGGTGATCCAGAGTGGGATGCCCTGCAGGGTGGCAGCCAGGCCCCAGACATCCCCAGTAAATCCACCAGGATTTTACATCGGGTGTAAAATGGAGCAAGAGATCTTTCACAAGAATCACAACGTTGAAAGAGACCTCCAAGATCATCGAGTCCAACACCCAGTCCAATACCTCAACTAGACCATGGTACTGAGTGTCACATCCAGTCTTTTTTTAAACACATCCAGGGATGGTGACTCCACCGCTTCCCTGGGCAAACCATTCCCGTATTTTATCACCCCTCCTGTAAAAAACCTTTTCATAATATCTAACCTATATATCCCTTAACCCAGTTTAAGACTGTGTCCTCTGGTTCTGTCAGTTGTTGCCTGGCAATCTTTCAGTGATTTTGAGGAGCTCTAAAAGCCCTCCCAAAGCATACAACATATTTTGGGTTGATTGAGTCATCAGCTTCAAACCACAAGGGATTTTTTTGGTTTTTCACATTTCATCAGGAAAATAAAATAACACACATTAGGTGCTGATATAGAAATATGGGTGCATATGTGTGGCACCTCTTTCCACCCATTCCTGCTCTCAAAGCTCCTGGAAGAACACCTGGAGCCTGAGCTGTCCTTGCCCTTCGGGGTATCCAAAACACCTCTCCCAGCAGACTTAAGTCAGAAATAAGTCAGCTCTCATGACAATTCCTTCAGAACTTGCTGCAGGGAAGCTGAAGATAACCAAGAGACAGGCCTTACCAGGTGGATCCAGAGAGCCCAGCAATGTACGTGGCACAGTCCAGGACTCCTGACTCATAAAGTGCTTTCATGACTCCAGCAAAGCCCACCATGGCCCGGAACCCCCCTCCCGAGCCCAGCACGGCGATCACCGGCACCTGCAGGGATGAGAGCAACACAGCCACCACATCAGTGACAAAGGACACACCTGGGAGCACCCTGTCCAACCCCTGGACACCCCAAGAAGAATTAGAATTTAGTTGAAGAAGTCACCACTTATAGCAAGATTTCTAAACAAAAATATACTCAGAATTTCTTTAGAATGTCTGTCCTTCTTATTCACAATCCAAAATAGAGGAGATATTAAATTTAGTTATTAAATGAACTATTCAGTTACAAGACCATAGAGATTTTTAAAGCAACCTAAACACCAGCTTTAATCCAATTCATATCATTGTGACAGAGCCAAAGGCAGTAAAATTTACGAATGAGAAACAGAACAGAGACAAATAGTATTTTGACTGGGAGTTTAAAAACAAGTTTTATAACAAAAACATCCAGTATTACTACATAATATGAAGACAGTCTCAATTTTACCACCACTTTGCAAAAATTGCCAGAGAGGTAATGGGAATTCACAGGGATCTGGACAACTACTCAGGCGCCAAGAGAGGAGTGAGCAGAACCAGACATGTTTATTGTGGCACCAGGTTAAAATTGTGTCCATGGGGGTTTATTTTACACTTTTCTCTGTCTTACTGCCCAGCCCAGACATCCAGGCTGTTCCACACAACTGCACAGTTTCTCCAGGTATCTAAAAAGAAGACAAAATGAAATAAAAATTCATTTGCTCCCACCATCATATGTTTTGGCCTAAGTAAAGGGCTTATGTGGTTCCCAGTTTCCAAAACCCAGGAGGATTTTCCACTGTTCAGTGGTGACAAAGGAACCACCTCTTGGTTGCTGCTGAGCATAGAAAGAATCACACAGCTGTGCAGAAAGCCCCTATCTGATCAAACTGCTAATCTGTCAAAAATCTCCCTGAAAGGCAATTTCAGGTGCCAATAGATGGGATTAGTGACAAGAAAAGGATCCATGTGACGACAGAGTCCTGTTCTCTCTGCAGACTCCATGCTCCAAGCCATGAAACTCCCCTGAGGACCGCCTGTCACAAGGAAATGCCCGTGAACAATGACCAAGGCACTCAAGATGTTTCTTGAGGTTTCCACTCCCCAAAACTGCTTATTCTTGATGCAGTGAGATTGTTACCTCCTTCATAAGTGTTCAGCTTTAGTAATAGAAACCACAAGTATTCCCTGGCCCTGCATTCATTGTGCAGCTCCAGAGATAGGGATCTATCCCAAAAATGACACAGCCCAGGGAAGGGTTTGGGATATGTTTTGTTAAGCCAACACCCCAATTAACGGAGCAGCTGCTTTGAAGGAAGAGCCATGTCAGTAATCACTCCTTTAATAACGTGGGGAGGCTTTGAAAGCTCCTCAGGAGCACTGCCCACTCAGCCTGAGCAGACACATCCCAACAGGATGGAGATGTCACCTGCAGGTGCAAGCCTGGAGAAGGTATGTGAGAACACTTCCAGAGCACCACTGCTCCACTCATCAGTGCACTGGCACCAGGGAAAATGGGAGTGTCCCTCAGGAGGCAGAGGAATCCGCTATGGAGACGAGCTGACAATGTCCAGGAGAGTCACCAACATCCTGACTTCAAATGCTTCCTGGATCCACAGGCACTCTGGGCATCCTAGATCCTGCACTGGGAAGGGTGGATACAGCGAGGGGAAGGTGGATTATGGAATCACAAAATCGTTTGGGTGGGAAAAGACCTCCAAGAGCATCAAGTCCTACCATCAGCCCAGCACCACCACGACCTTCACCACTAAACCTTGTCCCCAAGTGCCACAACCACACATTTTTTGAACACCTCCAGGGATGATGATTCCACCACTGCCCTGGGTAGCCCTTCCAATGCTTTACAGCTCTTTTCATGAAGAAATTTTCCCTAATATCCAACCTGACCCTCTCCTGGCACAGCTCAAGGCTGTTCCCTCTCATTCTGTCCCTGTTCCCTGGGAGCAGAGCCTGACCCCTCTGGCTGCCCCCTCCTGTCAGAGTTATAGAGAACCAGAAGGTCCCTGCTGGTCATCTTCTCCAGGATGAACTTCCCCAGCACCCATGGGCATTGCACAGTAAATATAGAAAGCTTTAAAATGATGATAAAAAATAACTGAAGAGAAGCACCTACTGCACATTCCCGCTCAATATTTATTTCAATAGAAGTTGAGCTGCAGCATAAATCAACTGAGGCAGATTCAGAGTCCTCTCCTGCTCTGCAGAAGAAGCAGGCAGGTTTGTTGGAACAGCTTTTTAGCTCCAGTTCAGTCTCTGACGTGTTTAAGGGCACAAAACAATAAAAATTGGAATGAAATACACTCATACTGCAAGCTGCCCTATCGGATAAACAGAGCAGAGGCATGGAGGGGGGAAGGAGCTGCAGCCAGAGCACTCAGAGCCAAGAACCAAGAAACCATGTCCTGATGAAGAACAGAGAAAAGAGGATACCACAGGCTGCACACTCCTCTACTGAACCCCAAATCCTTTGCACAGAACCACCAGCACATGAGTTCACTCAAACCAAAAGGTTCTTAATCATATCTTCCAGTAATCAGACAAGAAAAAGCTAAACCATACTAAATCTTGTTTTGGGAATAAGTAGTGCAGTTGTCTTTATCCAAATGCCCTGGAAACACAGTGCACAAAATCTGAATACCTGTGGTGGAAGAAGAATGCCATAGGGCACACAAATGATTATTAAAAAATTGTTCTGCAAATCCAGTCACAGAGAACTATATGCTTTCTTTAGAAGATTATGGTATTTTTAGAAAATTGCTTGAAGCAGCAAAAATTAAAAAAATAAACTGAGCAATAACAGAAGTATGATAAATCCCTACCTCTGTGTTTCCAGAATGTGCCTCAGGATTAAGTTAGGAAATTTGGAACTACTCATTTCCCCATCCAGACATGTATAATGAATTCAGAGGTATTAAAAATCTCTCAGCATCCCTGCAAAGCACAAGCTACTCAGATGAAGCAACTTGGGTGAACTTTGAGTATGTGACTTGTCCAAGATTAAACAAGGCCCACAGACAGCTAAAACTACTCAGTGTCTCCCAACTTCATGTTAAGACTGCAAACATCCCATAAATCCCCCTGCTATCTTCCATCTGTAGCAATAAAAGTAAAACTACAGTTTAATTTGAACAAAAAGGTTTTTTTCACTGCTAAGAAACAGATAAAAATTCTGACAAGTCAGCTTAGAAATACACATTGGGCATATGAAAAATGGGAGCATACCTACAGTTACTGTCTGGGAAGATGCAATTTAACTGATAAAATTTCAGTATTGGAGACAGTGAGGGATACCAAGGGAAGATGATGACACAAAGAATAAGAGATCTTAGCTATTCTTTGTAATAATTCATGCACAGATACCACCTGCATGGAACTGAGACCTGAGGCACTGAGTATCACTCTAGTTCCAACTGGAGCTTGGCAGAATATCCATCCTTTCTGAGGAAGATCCTACTCTGCTCTAGGTCACACCAATGTCACACTGACAGATTCCTACTCTGAGAAGATCTGTATGTGTTAAGATTAAAATAACTGAACTGAAAATTAAGAAACTTTGAAAATGGTCCTTCACAATACACACAATTTCTCAGTCCAATTGAAATATGTACAATACTTGTTAAATTCTTTCATGTTCCTCAGAAAATTCATAGAAGAAGATTCACAAAGCAAGACAGAGTTCAAAAGTATTCAACAATAAAACATCTACCACCTGCTCAAAACTTCATGGAAATGTAAAAGATATTCTTTAGTGCTGGTTGCAAAACACTGTCACGTTCTCCTTATACTAAAAATGCACAAAAGGAATCAATGCCAATGAAGGAATCAACCCAGATTAATTCATGGACTCTGTTCATTGTTTAACACCCCCACAGGCACAAAGTGTTCCTGTCACAATTCTGGAAGCAGTGCAGAAGAGGGAATGGGCAAGGAAGGAAGAGAATGGAAAAGCTACAACAAAGTAAGTAGATCTGTACCAAGTGGATTCTTAATTAACTCTGAATAATGCAGTATTTTATGAAATCACTGATGAGCTCAGTAGGATCTGGGCCCCTTCCGCTCTGTGCTGTGAGGCCTTGGCACAGGTTGCCCAGAGAAGCTGTGGCTGCCTGGAAGTGAATTCTTCCCTGGAAGTGTCCAAGGCCAGGCTGGATGGGGCTTGGAGTAACCTGGGGTAGTGGAAGGTGTCCCTGCCCATGGCAAGGGGTGGAACTGGATGATCCTTACAGTCCCTTACCACCCAAACCATTCCCTGATTCTGTGATATGACCCAAGCCACCATCAGCCCACTGAGATCTACTGGCTTCCCTTCCTCTTGGCTTTGTTCAAAGCACCAGCAAGTCAAGGAAAGCTGCAGTTCCTCATGTTTCAAAGAAATAAAAATTCATAACCCAAATCCAGTAAAACTGGCTCAAGGAAAAGAAGGAAGGAAAGAAATAAACTAATTTCCAAGCTGACTCTAAATTTAAACCAGCTCATATCCTGCCTAATCTTTCGGAGATGAAGGTCACAGACTCGGGATGGGTACTGGGCATGCAGAGGCACATTCTGTGCTGGCTGAGTGCCCAGAGCCACTGCAGGATTCAGCAGGTATTTCACATACCCTGAGGCACTTTTCAGATGGCAATCTCCCGTGAGAGCCAACACCTTAACAAAGCCAGGGATTCAAACGAGGGGGGTGGAAATTGGAGCAGTTTGTTTAAGGGGCCAATGAATAACACAATCCCAAAATGATTTGTTTGGAAGGGACATTAAAGTCCATCCATTGCCACCCCAGGGACACCTTCCACTATCTCAGGCTGCTCTAAGCCCCATCCAACCTGGCCTTGGACACTTCCAGGGGTGAGGTAGCCAAAGCTTCTCTGGGCACCCTGTGCCAGGGCCTCCCCACCCTCACAGGGAAGAATTTCTTCCTAATACCTAATCTAAATCTCTCCTTTTATAGCTTCCTCCGGTCATAAACTTTAATTTATAAATTTAGAGCCAAGAAAAATTACTCTCCAGGCTAAATACTGTATGTTCATAGAGGAAAAGAATTTTTATAAACAATCTTTCTCCATCAAACCCTTCTACCTCGCATGCCTCATTCTTTCCTCTCACAGGCAAATGAAGGATTCCAAAGGGGATGCTAATGCTGATGGGAACTCTCCAAACTTACATCACGGGAAGTGGTCAGGTTCTGGCTGCTCTCCCCTAGAAATGACTTGATGCTGTGCATGATGTTTTCTCTGCGCTGCTGCCGGAACCTCTTCTCCTCATCGCACAGGGCCATGCTGAACCGTAGGTCCGTGGAGGAGCTGTTTGCCAAAGGGATAGGCTGTCACAAGAGGTGCAATTCCAAACAGCATCACAAACATCACCATGGGAAATGAGCAGACACAAGCAGAAAATCCTCACCCACTTACATAACATGAAATGAAACAGTATTTTTCATGTGACACCATCCGTCAGCTCTGAAGTGATGGACGCAAAGTACATTGTCTCTTTAAGACATGCATCTTATATAGAACTCATTAAAAGCAAATTATTAAATACAGCAAGCAAGTACTCCACTCACACAGAACTATAGATCTACAGCACAGATCATAGTGGCACACCACAGGAAAAACTAAGCCTTTTTCTTTGTATTTTTCACACATTGTGGGATAAAAAATGTGCACAAGGCTGTGTAAGGATCTCAGTGCTGCACTTAAATAAAGGTACAACTTCAGCTGCCACTTCCCATGGACAGCAGAGAGGAGGAGTGGACAATCCACCCTGGTACCCACTGAAAAGCACACAATGGTGAAATGGATCCATTTAGGCTCAGATAATAGTTCCCCAGATTTTTAAAACAACCTATTATGTAATAAAATAATAGGATTAAGAAAAGGAGGGAAAAGACTCCCCACAGGCAATGCTCCATGAAGATATCCACAATTTGCATGGATATCAGGCAATAGCAGCAGAACTTGATAAGATCCTTTACATTTCAAAGCCGAAGAAGACACAGCCAAGCATCTTCTGTTTATTTAATGTCAGAGATACGAAATGCTTGTAATGTACAAAGCCTGACTGATTTAGTGGTCTCAAGGACCACCCACAAATGCATTTTCCTAGTATAACATGATAAGCAGAAATTATCCCTGGGGGATGTTTGTCAGTCTCCGGAGTAATCAGGAAATAATTTGACTTTTACAGTGCTCAGTGCTCCTATTTATAGTTACGGACAAAAAATGACTCCTTAAATTCCTTGCTCTCAGAAAATAATTTTTAGACTTGAAATGTGTTGTTCTGATTATGCCTCAATGTGATTTTTGGTCTTTCACCAGGATAGGTGAAGAATGAGGGAGAAAGCCAGCTAGAGGGGGGGGAAAAAGGGACAAATAAAGGTAGGCATCTGCTTAGCTTTTACATGGAGAACTCCTGGCCCTGAATCTTCACCTGAATCTTCACTGTGTGGTATTTACATTTAAATAACATTTTAGGAGCAGCTTCTGTAACAGCAACTGAAAGTTCATGTGAGGGGCCAAGTTCCCAGAGAAGGTAAAACAGGGAGGATGAAGCTGCACCTGAGTGAGATCCGTGGGTTTTCTAGAAACAAAGCCCTTCAGAAGGAAAGGCCTTCACATAAACCAGGCTGAGAGATCCATATGGGATGGCCTCATTCCTGCAAACATTTGGCAGGGTCACACCTCTTAGTCCCTCTACGGTGTTTAGTCAATAACAGAATTACAACATGAAAATAAACCGAAGTTGTAAGATTTCCTCGTTTTTACAGTGCCTGGTACTTCTATGCTACAACAAGGTTTTTGGCACTCTACCCCACATATTTTTAAGAAAATCCCAACAGGGTGGGACTCTTGGGATGTCTTGTGCAAGGCCAGGAGTTAGACTTTGATGATCCTTGTGGGTCCCTTCCAATTCAGGATATTCTGTGATTCCATGAAAATTTTAATGAAAAGTTTTAAATAAAAAAATTCCTTTGCTGCCAGTATATTTTCACTCTTCAAAAAAGTTACTCACCATACTTCCAGAGACAATTCCAAAGTCATTTCTGTGACCTAAACAAGAAATATTTAAATATGGTTACAGCACTTAGAGAGGGAAAACTCACAAAAACACCTGGAACATCAACTACTACTGTCAGAACTTTTCTTTCATTCTTTCCTCTTCACTTTTTTTAAAAAAGGAAGATATTTTTGGCACATATGAATGAGATTCTTCTCGATGTGTTTTTTTTTAAAGCTCAAAGTGTGATTTCAAAATACACCACTAGCACTGAATACAGTGGAAAATGTTGGTAAGTGCTGACTTTCATTTCTCAGATCTCACTGTCTTGCCTTTCTTGCACTGCTAATCCCTTTCTGACAGTGCAACTCATCTCTGGATCTGATTCTCTTCACTCACTCATCGCTGGCAGGAGAACCAGGGGATCACATCTAAGTGTGAGGGGATCACTGCTCTGTGCTCCACAGGAGCCACCAAGTGTCTCTTCATAGCTAAACATGCCTTAATTAGCAATCAGGAAGGGTGACTGCTTACAACTTGCTGTAAAATCCAATAAATGTCACTGCACAACGGCTTCACTTGCCAGCCACACTGAACTCCCTGGCCACGAGCTATGGGTTGGCCTCCCCTGCCTTTCACAGAGCACTGAAAGGGTTGCCTGCAGGCAAGAAGTTAAAAATCTGTGATTAAAGCACCAATTCCCTTTCAGGACAATCCAGGAGTACTGGCTGTGGAACTAAGACACAATGGAGAGGTATTTTCACCCTCTCTCTGTGCAATGGCCTCACTGTCCTCTGTGTAAAACCAGATTCTCCTCCTCACTTGGGGACTGTGAGCACCAGGGATGGAGCCACAACACCCCAGGACTGAATGTCTGCTTGACCCTCAGATAGCAGTGAAGGATCTGGGATGCAAAGCTGCCTCTGACTCCCACATGCAGACCCAATTCTGAAATGGGAATTGCAAATGAGGCAGGGCATGAGCAAGGTAGGGGGAAAAAAGAACAGGCAGAGAGAAACAACAAAGGGAAGAACATGAACAAACAGAGTGAAGAGTCACTGACAAAGCACTTCAAAGGCAGGGAAGCAATTACATTATTCCCCACCTGACATTACTAATTTAGAAAGCACTCCTGAAACCATGCAGTGATTCAATGCTTATAAAAATGTATGCACATGAAATAAATCCTTGGAGGGAAGCATTCCAACAGGGAGATATCATGGCATTTTCTGTACCTTATACAGAATGCCACATCTATTTCAGGAATACATTCTGTGTATACATTGTCTACATCAGGCTCAACTTAACTATTTGCTTATAAATTTCAGAGTGTATTTGACTTTTTTGCAATGTTTTTTTCTCCTATGACTCCCTACCAAGTTTTGCCTCGTATTAATTGAATGAGATTTGTGAACTGTGTTTGCAAAATGTATTCATCAGTTCTTTCTTGCTGCCCCACCTCATGCCTGGCAGAACCAGGACCTGCTCTCAGCCCATACTCTGGAAGCCCAAGAGTTACTGAAACACTTAGTCAAATAAATATGCAGAAACTTTTAAAAATGCTGTTATTTTAAAGAGGAAAAATAATGGAGGGTATCAAATTTCCAACTGCCCTAAGGCTATGCCAAATTAAATGCTAAACCTCATAAATGAAACTCTCTGGTTTCCAATAAATAGGCCCTTAACCAGTTATTTGCTGTAACTATCCTTTTAAAGTTGTATCACATGGAAAAGAGCAGAGTGGTGAAAAATCAAGATCTCTGCTCATACAATAAACTACAGCCCAAACCAGAAATGCAAATGGTATTTATAGATTTTAGTATGTGCAGAACAAGCTCAATTCCACCCAGATTTAACAACAATTTCCAGGAGTTACAGTGCAGGCAGACAAGCCCCATTCAAGTGACTCCATCTGTTTAAAGGGAATAATCCAATTATTGCATCATTGCATGTTAACCAGGGCTGTGTTACAACAAGCCACTTACAGAAAGTGAAATATGTAATAATAAAAGAATTCCTTCAGCTTTCTGGAAGCCACAGGCAGCAGCAGGAGGGGCAATGAATGCGCTGACCAGCAAACTCTGAGTAACCTCACACTAACTCAGGCCATGAAACTAAACTATATTGAGTGTGGAAGAAACCGCTTTAGGCAGAGAAAGTTCCAAACTAGACTTTTAAAGAGGATTCTTCCAGCATGGACACCAAGGCGTTCAGTGGCACTGTTTTGTTTAATTCTCCTCTCAACAGGGCTGTAAGAAGATAAACAGTTAAGGCTTAAAAGTGTCTTTAGGCTCTATGTTTATCTATGGGCAGCAGTGAATGCTCAGAAAACTTCTGACCAGGGCAAAGCCATGAATGTCCAACTTACATCATTGAAAGTTAACTGGACTTCCTTCTTCTCTCCCAGTTTCAGAGAAGAGATGGGAAATGTGGATGTGCCAAGAGTCTCGTCCATAACATAGTTGGCATCCATGAGAGTAACCTGGAAGAGATATCTGGATATTCAATTCTACTGGAAGAAATCCCTTTTTAATTCCATCAAGCCTATGCCTGAAGTAAAAAAAAAAAAAAATTATATGGAAAAAGAATGGGCCTGACCCAACCCAGTCAATGCCCAGTGCCAACTGACATTTCTTTTAAACCAGGATAAGCACATGGACAGTGGAGGTGGCACTTCAAGGCACTGAACTGCAGGAGTACACCAGGATTATTCACAATGGGATTTTCATCCCAGCAGCTTTCTGACAGCAAATCTCACCATCTTTCTAATATCTTCAAATTCTACATATAAAGCACAGTACCTTCAAATTTCCAGTCAGTAAAATTTCCCTATGGAGAAACTTGTATAGTTCTAACTGTGATAGGCCAGAAAACCATCCATAAACTTTTCAGAGAAGATGGAATCCACATACCCCAGCCTTGACTATAGACCAAGATTGTTACAGCAGTGATTTGGCAAAGTGTGCAGCATTCCAATTTACACAAAGCTACTCTCTGTATCCAGGCAGACCTTCAAGTCTCTTCTCATACCCTTCATGTTGGAGCAGAGGCCTTTCCAAAATGTGATAATATCCAAAGATGGATGTGGATATGGCAGAACACCATTCCATGCTTTTGCTTTAATCCATGTGGATCTGTATTTAGTGACTTTTTTCCCCCAGTGGCTGTTTTCCAAGTAAGATATTCAGAAAGAATTTCAAATTATCGTTTACATGGTTTTTATTAAATGAGATCTCCAGACTCATTTGACTTACGGGGTTTTTTTCCACTTTGTGGCATTATATCTTCTAAAATATCACATGTTCGTGGCTTGGACTGTATCTTTTGCAGAAAACAAAAGGAATCAAGATACAATCACTTGAATAATCAGTTGCTACATCTGGGATCAGCCTTTTCTCAGCTATAAAGAATCTTCTTCATCCTGTGCCACAAGCGACCCTTTGAAATTATGAATTCTCTTTATTTTAGGACAGAACTCATTATTTTAATGGTATTTACACTGCTCTGTTTCCTTGCAGAACTTTATGCCCATTCCTGCAATCTCTGAGCGCTGTCTCTTAAACCAAAAGCAAAAACCTCAGTGAGATTTTGAAGAGCTGCTTACACTTCAGAGGGAAAACTGCACTTGGGATAGAGTTAAATTGCAGATTAAAACAATCCAAGGAGTCACAAGGATTGTGGAGTCTGAGCTTCAGAGTTCACAGAGGGTTTGGGTGGGGAGGTGATTTTACTTATTTCTGACACTGCACTCCATTGCAGAATCCAAAGGCTCTTGCCTACACTACCAGGTCAACAATTAGCCATTATTAAATGTTATCATCTACTCTTTGCAGGCAACTTTCAGGGAATCTTATTGCACTATCTCAGAACCAGCAACAGCCTTTTGTTATTGCAAAGACACATTTCTACCTATAATCCATCTTGCTGTGTTTGTGACTGTAGTAATTTTATCCTTTTCAAAACCCTTGAACCAAATTTTGTCCTCAACAAATTCAAACATTCCTACGGAAGCTGCCTGAGTATAAGGGAGCTCAGAGCAGGGCCCAGGCTCTGCTCCAGGAGGCCCAGCAATGGCACCAGAGGAACAGGCAGGAACTGATGCTCAGGAAATCATTGCAAATTCCCTAATATCTTTTGTCTCTAGAGCAGGATGCATGGGATAGTTCTTCATGATCCAATAAGCTGACCATGGGTGTAATGCTCAAACTGTAGAGTGTTCCCAGGAACACGGGGAACTTGTAGGAAGCACAACTCCCTTTCAGACCCAAGGTCTGATGATCACGAGCTCAAGGAAAACCTTCACAGCCTGCAGCCCCATCCCAGCTGGCCAATTTAGACTGAACTGTGTAAGCTTGGGTCAGAAGAGAGCAGGTGGCAGGGCCATCCTCTATGAAGAACAGAGATCACAAAGGACCAGAGCTAACCTTAAATCCTTGCCATGCCCACTCAGAAAACACATCTAACATTCTGCTCTTATGCACAGCCTGGAGAAGTTTAACACACTGAGACTGAACAGTGGCTTGGCCAACAAGGCTACACATGGAGTGGTCCCCAGAAGAGTCCTGGGTGGGCTCCAGGCCAGGAGGACACAGCAGAATCAGCCTTTTGATCTGTCTCCATGGGCAGACATTTGACTTAAGCCCTACCTATTCCCTGTCTGTAAGAGCTGAATCAGGGAGGAAGCAAGGAGTACTCCACAGCTGATGAAAGGAATAACAAGCTACTATCCCTCAGGAGCTGTCCAAGAGATGACTCACAGGCATATCTCGTAATGACTCTTCAGGCTACTCCTTGAATAATTCAATTTATCCAACACCTCTTGTTTAGCACCACAGCTAAACCCAGGTTTAACATTTTAAACAAAGGGGTGATCTTGAGACATCAGATGCCACACACATGTAAGCCACCGTTATTTTACCCTTCATCTCCCCAGCCCAGCCACGGGATTTACCTCCAGTACATTCTCCAGATTGGGGTCTAGAATGAACTCGAAAGTCTCGTTCCACACAGGGTTGATGTTGTTGTTGAAATGCTTGGTTCTTTTCCTGCAGTCGGGGGCAGTGGGGATGAACAGCTCCACATAGGGATCTGGAGTGTCAACTGTGGAGCAGAACACACATCAGGCAATGGAAAACTCCAGCTTGAGCAGGAATAATTGATAAAATAGTGTGAAACCACAAATCCATTCATGGTCAAGGTCAGAAAGATATGCAACTCTTTAAGTTACATAAGTGTAAAGGCAGAAATGATACAATGATACCAACAATCTCCCCAAAAGAAACATTAGACTTGTAGGAGGGGTGGGGAAAAGCCTTGAGCAAACAGAATGGCACAGGGACTGAGTCAAGTTTATTGGCAATATGCAAACATCTGCCAGGCAGTGGTAAATGTTTTTAAAAGCTTTTACTTCTTCCTCTCTTTCTAGCCTTTAATGGTTTTGGCTCGTGTCACAGCAGCAAGTATCCCAGGAAACAAGGCAAACAAGCAGTTTGCTGTGGGTTTTGCATCCTCTTTCACCTTTGCTGTTTTGGGAGGGATGGAGAAAATCAGCCACAGCACTGCAGTGCTGCACACAGCATAAGATGCACTCAGCTCTGAAACACTGCCACCATCACAGCTCTGAGGAGTCACCACAGGATCAGGACCTTATTTACACAGCAGAACCCCAACTGGAAACAGATACAGCAACTGCAGCTAATAGGAATTACCAGGGGGAGAAAAGGAAACATTGGCAAATCCCATCGAATGTGTCTAAAAATAGCCATTCCTGAGAGCACAGAATGCAGCTCTAAAAATTTACTTTCTAATAAGTTAAAGCATGCAGGGATTTTCTGTAAAACGAGGTGGGGGGGGGCGGGGACAGGACTCAGATGCTTCCCAGGAGAGTAGGGGAAGTTATTTTTGTGGTTGTGGTATACCATGAAAAGCCTCCTGCTCTGCTGTGGTAAACACCCACGTCTTTCCAACACTGAAACATGGAATCAGAGAATATCCTGAGCTTGAAGAGACCCACACGGAACATCAGTCCAACCCCTGGCCCTGCACAGACACCTCAACAATCCCACCCTGTGCATCCCTGGGAGTGTTGTCCAAACACTCCTGGAGCTCTGGCAGCCTCAGGGCTGTGACCATTCCCTGGGGAGCCTGGGCAGTGCCCACCAACCTCTGGGGAAGAGCCTTTCCCTGATCTCCAGCCTGACCCTGCCCTGGCACAGCTCCAGCCATTCCCTGAGTCCTGGCCCTGGGCACAGGGAGCAGAGACCAGAGCTGTCCCTCATGAGGAAGCTCAATCCTCACCTCTAAGTTTGTCCTCTGCTTTAGTGAAACGTTATCAAGTGAACCAACACTCACCACAAACAATTCCTTAAAGGCCTCTTTTGGAAAGAGATTAAATCCTATCATGAGGAAAAACAAGTCCAAACATTCCTCCTTGTACACATTTTAAGTCTAAAGATACCTTTTTTCAATAAAGGCAAATTTGAGAAACTCTGGGAGTTCAGTAAGACCTTATCCATGAGATTGCTGAGGCCCACAACCACTTCTCCCTTCTGCTCGGAGAAGAAGGAAAAGAAGAAAACAAAGAAGTTGGATAAAAATCAAATCAAATGTCTTTTGGGGAAAAAGCCCTGACCAAACAACCAAAAAAAGGCTTTTGGAGGCTGGAGAACTCAGGAGGTTCTGAATGTGTCCCCAGGCAAATCCTATTCAGTGTTATCCTAATCCAACTCCTCAAGGAGTTTACCACTGTGCTCCACACCTGTGGGGCTCAGCTAATTGCTGCACTGAGGTGGTCTCAGTGCTCCTGGAGTAATGAACAAGGAGCTACTTAAAGCTGGGGATCAGTGTGGAAAGCCTTTAAATAGCAAGCTTTATTAGCTCCTGAGGAATTATGTCTGATCTTGTCTCTTCCTTATGAGCAGGGGAACTGGGGGATCGAGCCCCAAGTCTTTCCTCACCAGCAGATGTTCCAACTTGACAACTTTTCCATTAGTTCCTTTCAACTACTACAGGAAGCTCTGCCACAAAGACAAGAATCAAGAGAAACAAGGCTCTTTGAAACTAAAAATCTATGAAGTGACAAGGTCTCATTTCCTAAGTCTTGATATCCAGCAGGACTTTGGCAATAAATACCAGGGTTTGCTCTGCCAAGAGACTGAAGTTGCCTACAAAAACCTGGATTTTAGACAAAATCCTGATGGCTGAGCAGAGTTCTGGGCAAAACATCAATGCCTCCCTCTCCATTCAGATCATGTTGTGATCAGTCCCAACTCTGTTACAAAAATCTAATTTTTCTTATCAACGCAAACAACAAATGGTTTTCTATCCATATTTAAAAGCCCAAAGCAGTAGAAATCCCAGCCCTCCGACATGCAAATCCATTACTAACTTCCTATCAGGCAAACCCTGGTAAGTGTTGAAACAGAAACTAAACCCAAGGCATGGATCAACTAAATTTGGGAAAATCAGTCTTGGTAGTTCAGTATTGCCAAGTCACCTCAATCCATCTCTTTATTAGCTTTTTAACCCAAGGCAAAGATTTAATCACCTGCCCTTTCATAGTTGAAAGTTTATTTGGAGCTACTTTCAGTTAAGAAAATGAAAATCTATTATTTTTTAACTTCCTTCTTTAGATGAAGAGAAAATATATGGGAAGACTGCTTGCTCTGATTAAGATATTGCTATAAGTGATACTAAATACTTCTTTAAGACATATTAATCAAAATCTCACTGCTTGGATGGGGACCAAAAACTACCAGCAACCTGGCAAATAATATGGAAGTATTCACTTAATATATTTCAAAACACTGAAGTTATCAAATGTACATTAAACAGCCAGCATGCACTCTCAGCATGGGTGTTTTTATTCCTTCCTGGGCTTCTGCTAATTTATTTGCCAGGTAATGTTAAAAAAAACTAAGCTGAAAATGCAAGTAAAAATAGCTTGATCACCACTGTTATCACAGCACTCCAGAATAGTTTGGGTTGGGGGGGACCTCAAAGCTCATCCAGTGCCACCCTCTGCCATGAGCAGGGA
Organism: Buphagus erythrorhynchus; assembly: GCA_013400855.1. Taxonomy (NCBI): domain Eukaryota; kingdom Metazoa; phylum Chordata; class Aves; order Passeriformes; family Sturnidae; genus Buphagus; species Buphagus erythrorhynchus. Next base: position 4,669 of record VZTT01042782.1, on the reverse strand, counting down.
CACCTTCACTAGCCCAGCCTGCTCCAAGCCCTGTCCAGCCTGGCCTTGGCCCCTTCCAGGGATCCAGGGGCAGCCACAGCTTCTCTGGGCACCCTGTGCCAAGGCCTCCCCACCCTCACAGGGAAGGATTTCTCCCCAGTATCCCGTCTAACCCTGCCCTCTGGTAGTGAGAAGCCATTCCCCATTGTCCTATCCCTCCAGGCCTTTGTCACACGTCCCTCTCCAGCTCTCCTGCAGCCCCTTTAGGCACTGGAAGGCTGCCATCTACATTTTGATTTTAAAAGGAAGACTTGTTACGGTGTGTGGGTCAAAAGCTGATGTTCAGTCATGACAAGAGAATTATCTATGTCTGAGAATTATCTCTATCTGGACCTGGTGACCCTAAAGGTCTTTTCCAGCCTTAAGGATTTTGTGTAGGGGCAGCACTGTTGGGGAACTGGTCTGTTGTTGCAGCAGCTGCCTGAGATACCAACCACAGTGTCCTCAGCAGCAGTCACCTGGGGGAATTTGCACTTGTTCCCAGGACATTTCTGAGGAAAGCAGGGTTTCTGTGTAGCTCAGCCCTGCTAGGGCTGTTCCTTACACCAGCGATGCCACTCCATCACCATTTCTCAAAAACAAGGCAGGCTGAACCAACAATTAAGCATAAGTATCTCCAACCCCACCTGCACATTAAAAAACACAATTAAGGCTTTTAGCACTGATGCCAGGGTCCTGCAATTAGCAGCTTGGAGGCAGATGAAGTCTCGGGTAATTAACAAAACGTTGGTGATAACTCAGATTTACAGCCCCCCCACCCAAAGCTCCAGGGGCTGAAGACAAAAACAAGAGCAGAGTCAGCATCCCCACTGCTGGTTTTAAACTGCTGCCTTAGGAATGGCTGAGAGGTAGAAAGTAAGGATTCGCTGACTTTTCCTCATTTGATTTATCTCCTGGTTAACTCATGGCTATAGGGTTCTCCCTTTAAATTACATTATGAATCACCAAGTGAAACACATAGTGGACAGTAATTAGGGTCGAACATTTTCACAGTGAAAAATGAGTAATTGCTTTAAGCAATCTGGCTATTAGGGAAACCTGTAAAATTTTCTGCAGTGACTGGAAACCATTTGATCTTATGTTATTAATCTGGTGAGATGGCTGTCATCAGGCCTCCATATTAATATGATTAGTATTTCAGATATATGATTTATATTTCAGTCATTCCAATTTTAATTACTTCGACAGCAAAATTACCATAAAGAAACTATAGAAAGCCTGTTCAAGGCTGAGATGGATACATATCCATCTCAAAATACAACCTAAAAATAACCTTTAATTCACCATTCTATATCCACCATTAAATGCAATCCCATTGACAAAAACTTACGAGGTCCCAAATGACCACCTTTGTGTATTTCCTACCATTTTTTTGGCTTGCTGCACCACAGTACAACTTGTTTAGCACATACAGCTGAGCAGCCTGGTAGAGGTCAAGCCAATAATGGGAATTGCTGGATGACCTCTCTTTCCTCAAAGGGGAAGGAAACTAAATAACAACAGCATTTCTATTCAAATTGTAAATTTTATGGGGCCTTACAGTGGCATGGAAATATGAGTTGGTGTCTGCCATGGGGCAGAAGAAAAAGTAACGAATTTTAAATTCATGGGTTTTCCCAGTTTCATATGATTTTTCAGTTTTTAAAAAAGAGAATTCTTAAAAACTGTATTTATCAATAACTGTACCTCCAACCATGGAACAGATACTTGAGATGCTCCAGAGAAATCCATAGTCTAGCAGTAATGCAGATGCCAGGAGACCTGCCAGAAGGCCACAGCAACCAAAAACCTCAGGAGTACTCACTGCTGCTTGTGTTTAAGGCACCACAGGGAATGCCAGGGTTGGAGGCTTTGAGGATTTTGCAAAGGGGTGATGCACTGCCAGATTTTGTGAGCAGAAGGTGACTCCAAGGGAAGTAAGGCAGCTATGAAGCAGCAGCTATGCTTTGAGAAATCCTGGGATTAAGTAACACCTTCATTAAAAATTATTTGTGCCTTTTATGACAGTGCTTTTCATCTCTGGCGTTACTTCAGTGGGGGGAAGAACCAGCTCCCAGCACAGGCACTGCACTATCACCCAGTTCACTGGTGCAGGACACCACTGCTTCCACTGATCCAGCCTTGAAAAGGAAAAAAACCCTTAAAAAGTCAGCTTTTGGTCAAACCACATTTGTAGACGTGCCAAGAGCAAAGAAACACTGCCTTCTATAGGTTATCTGTACAAGCTCCTTTCCAGACACACACACTGAAAAGTGACTGAAGCATTACGCAAAATAGCATTTTTCTATTAGTGTGCCAGAGTCTAAGGGGTTTAGGATTTTTTAATGAATTTAAATACCTAGTTCTCACTGTTAAACCAGTGAAATATCTCACTCCATGCACTGGTTTTGCACAACCTGGTTTTTGGTAGTGGGGGGCCACACAGGTGGCTTCTGTGAGAAGCTGCTGGAAGCTTCCAACCATGCCTGGCAGAGCCAATCCCTGATGGCTCTGAAGATGGACATGCTGCTGGCCAAGGCTGGGGCAATTAGAGAGGTTGGTAACACCTCTGTGATAAGAGATTTAAGAAGAAAATCAAAACAAAGTGGACACAGAAGTGAGAGTCTTCTAGCCAGAGAAGAGGAGGAAGTGAGGACATGTGAAGGAAAACAACATGAGGACACCAAGGTCAGTGGAGAAGGACAGGGAGAAGGTGCTCCAGGTGCCAGAGCCAAGATTCCTCTGCAGGCTGTGGTGAGACCATGGTGGAGCAGCTGTGCCCCTGCAGCCCATGGGGATCCACAGGGATGCAGAGATCCACCCACAGCCCGTG
>VZTT01042781.1:14657-31181 GCA_013400855.1 Buphagus erythrorhynchus | reverse complement strand
TTCAATCTCCCTTAGACTTCAGGAATACACATGTAAGCATGTGGGACACTTATTTCCAGGATAGATCAATAAATTGGAGAGAAATATGGAAAGTATAAAGAAAGGCTACAAGACAACACACAGATACTTTACTTAAGGAGGACTATGACTTCTTAATCAATGAAGAATAATTACTGCACTTATAAATTAATGGTAAACAATCAGAGAGCCTAAGAGTTCCCTTTCATTACATGATGGCCTCATTGTTTAGTCAGGCAAGAACCACCTTGGAGACTATTTTCTACAGAAACTGTGAAAAGCAGAAGAAAATTGTGAATAAAATACCTGTGATGAACTCCTGAAAGTTAGCTTCGCAGGCAGTGTCAAGACCCTGCCATGCCACGTTTCTTCTGCATCAAGAAGTGCAGAGTAGTTGATTGCAAAGTATTCTCCACCTATTAAAACAGAGATATGGATAGATTTGCTCTGTTCCACGAAAATTTCTCAAAGATCCCTAGGGAAGGCTTGGGATAGCACTGGAGCTTTTCCTTTCTGACAGAGCAGATGCCACACATTCAGAGTAGACAGGTCATGGCCACTTAAGCTCAGTAACATCCTTCATGTCTGCTGCCTCTAAGAATTCAAGCAAATTCAGCCCAGGATCTGGAAACTGCACTAAATGATGCCCCAACCTATCCAAAAGCATCATTTTTTGATACCAAAACTCTACATGAGACTATTTAAAAATATTTTTGTTATAAAATGGACTGCCTACATTTTAATCACTAACATATTGATTCTCCTGTTGTTGAAACCGAAGAGAAATCTGACANTATGCAGAAATCTGGTCTGCTGGATTTTCTTCCACTTCAGTATTTTTCACACTGATCTGTCTACAAAAGCTAGCTTCAACTCCAGATTCAGTAATTATAAATAAATTATGCAGCAGTTCCAACTTGGCTTACTAGATCAGACATGCAAGCCATTTTTCTATTCTTTCTCAGGGGCAATTTTTTCCAGGAAATCTCTGGGGAAAGCCAGCAATTCCTTGACATTTCCAAAAAGACCAGTCCTGCAATCAATACCACTGCTCACACTGCTATTATCAGAAATGGAGTTTGGCTATCCAATTGCAATCAGACAGCAGCCCCAAGTCTACTTATTTCCCTTTTCTATGTGGAAATCTTTCACTATAAAACTATCATAACCAGAGATACTTCAATCATAAACAGGAATCAGTGAACACTTCTGAAGCTCCTGGAGAAATATCATGACTCCCAAAAGCAAGCTGCTAATTTTTGACATGCTTGTGATAAGGAAAAAGGAGATGAAGAAATCAAGAAAGATAAAATTTAATGTGTGTGCACTGATTGAACTGCTACCAATTAGAAAAGGAACTAACTGACTTCACAACTGAAAGAGGTTTATTTCTCTATTACTTGCTTTGACTTTATAATTTGTTTAGTTGGAAGAGAACAGATACTGAGAAGAGCTGCCTTATTTCTGATTAATCATTTTCCTTGTTTGCACAGCCTTTTGCAATTCCAATGCACCTCAACACCTCAGCAAGCTGAACTGCCACACTTGGCTAAAGATGGCTCAAAATATGATTAAAATGCCTTTTGCAAAAGTTTTAAAAAATACCCAAAATGAACAAATACAATTGTGAAAGACTCTTTAATTTTTGATGGCAACTTTTACAAAGTGCAGGAGGCTCAGTTCTGTGCCTGGAAGACTGGAAGTACTTCAAAGGTAACAGTTAACAGTGAACTGACAGAATTGGACACTGCAGCCTAAAACCTTTCCCAGACTTTTTTCACCTGTATTAACTGATAATTCAATAATTTACACCACTATAATTAAATAAGTAAATACTGTAATTTTAACAGATGCACTTTGACATGTGTTATCAGGGGTATTTTACCACAGATTTTGTTACCTTGCAAGAAACTTTTCCTGTAAATCTGTATGCCATCTGTGGTCTTATTCCCACTGGTTTTTTGAACATGTAGACCAGTGATGCTGTCCAGGAGGATAAGATCTGTGATATTTGTTGAGAGCAATGTGTTGGTGTTATTAACCACAAGTGTAATGTATGCAGTTTGAGGGTCATGTTCAACATCCACCTGAAAACAGAAATATTACTATTAATGGTACAAAATGGCTGTATGTGCATTTTAACAGCAAAATCAGCCTTGATTACAAATAAAATTTCATTATATGTGTAAACTTATTTTCTGAAGGCATTCTGACTGATCTGCAAATGAAACTACACTCAGTTTGATCTCACACTCCCAGTGAGATTTTAATCTTTGGTATGTCAAGCTGTTGCTTGAAGACAGTGGCAGAAAGCCAGAAGGTGGAAACCCAGCTCATACAGGACCAGAACCTGAATATTCCTGTGATACTGCATACAACACAAAAACTGGACCATAACTTTATAACCAGAGTTTGGAAAATTCTTAAATTTGTACCTTTCTACCACCAGGATGTTTCTTTTGCAAGCTGCCTCACTGCAAAGTAATTCTCTCCAAGCAGTTTTGGTCTCTATTTTCCTTTCTTTCATAGCGAGCCCATTCTCTGAAGGATGCTGGCTGTCTCAACTTGCCCTTCCCACGTGAGGGCAGGTGGAGTCACCAGTCAACTTGGGAGTTCATGGCTCTGCTTCCAATTAGCAGGGAAGATCATACACTAATCACCAATCTCTAGCAACATGCACTCATGTGATTTTATTTATTTATTCCATTAAGCCCTTAAGTCTTATTGAGCAATTATACCCTATAAATGAAATTACTCTGAGCACAGAGTTGCTTACTGACCTCTCACTTTCAAACTGCCTTCCTCTGTAACTCGTATTAAACCAGAATTGTCTAAATCTTTATAGGATCTATAATAATATGGTGATCTACAGGATATTCATGATGATTTATGAGGTTTCAAATAATGACACTAAATTAATAGTCCTTTAACTGCCAGAATTATGATTCAGGCTAAACCTTTCTCTTTTTAGATCTTCCTTTTAAGGAACTGTTTACACTGTATCTAGACACCAGCAAATATAAAATAATAAAGCAGTCCCCATGAAAAATGAGCTCTAAAAATATGAATTGTGATAGACTTCAGAAATCACACCAGAGTTCATGGTAGCCACAGGGTTCAATACCTGTAGCTATGGTCTCACTGTGCACTGATCTCTGCATTTCATTCTAAGTCAGCATAGAACCAGATTCCAGACCTGCTTTTGGAGCAGATGGTTAGGCTGCCAAGCATCTACAGGAACCAAACCCAATGGCAGCCATTGATGATACCTAAGCACCTACTCTATTATCCCTTTGCTGCTGAAGTGCCCCATGTTTGTCATCACCCCTTGCAAGTGACCTCACTTCAGGTACCTGTGAGAGGGACATGAAAGAGCCACAGCGAGACCATGGACACGACAGGAGAAAAGAGGGGAGGAAGGAATTGCCATGGAAGTTGAAAGGAATGGAGGATTCTTGTTAGGAATGTTAGAACAACTAGAAACAGCGAAGGAGGGAGAAAAAAAAGATTATAGAATCATTGATAATCCCCAATGCACGAATTCTTAGGAGATTAAGAAACAAGGCAGGTAAAAGTATTAGAAAACAAGCAATTAAATTCAAAGATTTATTTCAGCTCTGCTAAGGATTATTGTCACTGTGAAGTACTAGTACAGAAAAGTTTAAGTCAGACTATTGAATGAAGCTCTTAAAGAAACACATTTCTGGAAAGAAGGATGACAGTAGGTGCTGGAAGCACTGGTAAAATTTAAACACCTCAGTTTTAATAAGGCTATTTCTACATTAGATGTTAGAAAAATCCTGACTCCAAGAAACAAACATACGACACCTCCATGGTCTGAGGAGCGATTCATTGCAGGGGGAGGAAAATCTGCAAAATTCATTTTTTTCCATTTAAAACAGCTAAAGAGCACCATATGGCCAGTCTGTCTTCTCTTAGCATGAAAGCATTTGTTCACTTGAAATAGGACTGAAGCAGAAGACAAGGTAAGCCAAGGAAAATTAAATGTGAACTGCATCAGCAGGTGGAAGACAATCATATATAATTGTATAGTTTTCAGTAATTTGCAACTAACAGCACTACAAAAGTGTTTTCTGATAAAGCCAGCATCTACAACAGATTACCTTTAATTTCCTACAGCAGTTATTTTGCAGCTTTTAATGAGCCTGTGTGAGGCTGTGTTGTGAACAGCAGAAAAAACAACACGGGACTGTTGCAAAGTCTGTTTCTGAGAGGCTCTGGTATAAAAATTGAGAATCCACAGACAGAAAAGCAGAAGATTCTGTGTAACTACTTATGTCTTAAATGCTCACTATTCAGCCTCATTAATCATGATATGCTGCCATTTCAATAATAACATTTGAGGTGATTAGTGCCATGAGATGTGATGCATATTCATTCTTCTCTACACAGCTGATCTGGTGAGGTTATAATGTCACCTCTTCTGTACTGGTTACTGAATCCTCTACCCTCATAGGCAGTGGCTGAATTCAGATTGGTCCTGAAGTTGGATGTGCTTTCTCTCTCTAAGAGACAGCTAAGATGAACTGACTGTAATTATAAAAATTCATACCTGCTTCATCCAGTGCAAAGAAAGGGAAAATAAAAAAGAAAATAAAGGAAAAATAACAGTCTAGTAAAAATAAAATGGGAAGTTAAAAAATTTCTTACAATGGGGATGTCTTTGCTCCTCATAAGCATTTACACAAGTCAAATGAAACCTTTTTCATTAAATAGTGTGCTGTAGCTGAGTCCCACTGAATATGCAGACTATGACACAATGGCTTTTCTACAGTTGTGTGTTAGGATGCCCAAACACACAATGGGCAACACAGGGGTCAGTGCTTCATCCTTCAAAAGAAGTCCATACCTGACCCAGGTAGGGCACCCATGGCTGGGCCAGAGGAATATCTCTGAAGATTCATCTCATCTTGTAAAATTTGTCTGTATCTGTACCCAGCCTCTTGGCTGATTACTCCAGAATTCATTGGGATTTGCCCATTTGCAGTTTTAGAAATTCACAGTCAGGTTTTTATTTCAACCACAATCCAAAATGCCCTGAAGCCAGAGCGATTTCACTTGACTTCTGTTTTGAATCAATTTGCAAAACAGAGAGTGCCTCTCAGAGAGTGGGACCATCATAACATCAAAATGCACATGCTCCCAAAAACTCAGCATGGGCACAATTAGGTTTCCACTTTTTAAAGGTCATTTGCTCATTAATTCCAAATTAACAAGATAAATGTAAGAAAACTTACCATACCACATTTCTGAAGGGTTATTCCAAATTCAGAGGACACTGACATATTGGACACATCTTCAGGCTATGGAGGAAGGGGAAAAATTTACATAGAGTATAAAAACATAATTCACAAACTCCAGCAACAAGTTAAATTATATAAATAAAGAAATTATTTTAAAAAATTAGAGGTACCAATCGCCTTCAAATTTAGGAATTTTATTATCCCAACAGCGTAATCTTTTTTCTAGTCCAAATGTGTAAAACTACTTATTCCCACAAGTAATTATTAGAATCTTAATTTATGTATTTATCTTTTGACTATCACAATTCACAAAAAAAACCAACACTATGCACGAAGTTCATCAGACTATACAGATTCTTTTCGTTACTAAGCGTCTATCAGAATTTACACAGCAATCACACAGCTGTACCTGCCACAGTAATTCTTTGGAAGTCCCAAAACTAATTGGTGTTGCTGAAGTGATGTCAAATGAACACAATCATCTGAGAAGAAAATAGAAATGTCCTAACCGGATAGTAAATTCCCAACATCCAGTTTTTACAGAGTTGCTACAATCCTTACAAATACTAAAAGTGGCAAAACATCTTTTACTGACCAGAAGGTGGCTGACATCAGACTCCCGTTTGAACAACACCTTCTTTGTCCATGAGGGTATCAAGGCAAACAGGGAATGGCTCCACTGGCTGTCCGAGGCTGCAGAGGTCAGGAGCTGGTGAGAGACTCTGCTTGCCTGAATGACCACACGTAAGGGCACTGCTGAGAACCAAGGCAATATTCAGCATTAGAGCCAAGGCTGGGTCCTGCATGGCAGCCACTTGGTGCAGAGCCCAGCCAGGGAGGGGGCTCACAGCACCACTGGTCTGTGTGCACACAGAGCCACATACTCTCCCTCAAGGCACTCAGAATCGTGACAGCCAACAGACACTGAGGCCAGCCAGGAAACAGAGATGGGATTTGTCCGACAAAACCCAGCAGGAGTCAGAAAAAAACTGCTTCCTCCCTAAGGAACTTCTGTAATACCCCACAGAAAACTTATTGCCATTTAAATATAAAGCATTTAATGCATGAATTAAAAGGTTTAAGCCATAAGCCAACTGTTAAGATTTTCAACACAAAGAAACTTTCGGCAAAGCATAAAGAATTCAAACAATCCACAACGTGAGGGGCATCAGTGCTAAAGGTGTTCTGCTTCAAAAATACAGCCTTCCAGTTAAGCTTTGACCTTGCCAATACATATTCAGAACTGAAATACTTCTCAGTTGAGGATGGATCTTGGTTACATTTCAGTTGAAGTACCATCAAACCAAATGCTCATAAATTTAGTAATAAGCAATATAAATGCTAGCTTATACTCTTAAATTTTTATGAAAGATTAGTCAGTGATATTACACAAAGTAACAGGCATCGTTTTGAAATCATATCACTTTAATCTAAGAAAGTAAAAGCACCTATGACATTAATAAAAGAAGCTTATACTAAAAATAAATAATTTAATATGTTAAATTGCCAAAAGGTAAAGTTGCTGAATTAAGAGAAAAATGTCATGAAAATTTAAAATGATAGCTGGTTGTCTCTGTTCAAAGAAGTTACTTTTTTCATTTTTCACTTAGTATTATTTTCATTTCTTACTTATTCTAAAATCAATTTTCAGCAATATACATTAATATGAACAAAACCTCCCATTAAAAAGGCAAATAATTTTGTGAAATGACTTTTCTATGAAAAAGCCTACTACATATTAATAAAATATGAAAAGCTGAAGATACTAAAATCTCATTAATATGAGAAGCAGCAGGTTTTTTGAAAAGCCACTACCTATAAGAAGAACAATATAGGGAAATACAATTAGTTGCAATTAGAAAAGCATGAACTGGACCCTTAAAAGGAATCTTAAAGCATTAATGCACACAAATTACTGAAAGTAATTCTGTTAACATAATGAATGAGATGCAATCCTGTTGCTTCCAAAACCCTGGTGGACACGCACTTCGGGAGCTTCCCTGTCTTCCCATGTTTATTTGGAAGGGAGTAGTTTATACTCGACAAAATTGTGGATATACGGGCCAGGGAAAGCTGGTGTCTGTATTTTATGACCAGTTTTAATTCATTCTTTAAGTTTTACTTAAATATTTAAACCACTGTTAAACAATGTGACAGACTCAGACTAATTTAGGGACTGTAAAAACAACATGGCGAACTCGGTGAGAACAGGAACATGTATAATTACAACAAATGTCTGCATATCTTTGGGGTTGGAATTTTTTCAAGACAGCCATGCATGGCTTATTTCTATTTCAAGACTAAGCGATGGTCCAAATGACTCAGAATGAAACCAGTACTGAATTTTTAGTACAAACCTGCTAAATACCAATCTGAGCTCACCTAGACATGGCACTCCCCAGCAGACCCAAATATACTGTATCCTCACCTCCAATGGCTCTAAACATATTTCTGACTACTGAATCAAGCCGCTTTGCAATTTTGTATAAATATATTCTTACACTGAAAAAGATTAATTTTATATATGCTGTGTCTCTCATAAATTAATGCAATTGTCACCCCATTCCTATGAAGGTAGGGCAACAATTCTCCTTTTTGTTTTCTTGCCTGACTACAGGAAATGCACTTTCCTTTATAGTAAACAGAAGCCCTGAATGAGCTTCTTTGTAGGGCTTTTTAAGAATCAGAAGTCATAATGACAAAATGTATGAACTCTGTTGAGCATCTACTATCTTTAAAGTGCTTCTAGTTTAGCAGATAATTTCCTTCTGAATTCTGGATGAGGGCAGTCAGCCAACAAGAAGTGTGTAATTGCTTCATAGAGTATCTTTCGATTTTTTGTCCTGTGTAGTGTAAAATCTCCATGAGCACACCCAACTGCACTTTACACGAGATAGCAAAGCCTGACACTCCCCCTCTAGAGAGTATCAAGTCCACAGTAACCAATTTAATTAACTGATCATGTTCCCTGACTTTGAATGAATCTCTGGATTAATAATTACACAGACGAGCCTGTTTTCAAGCAGTGCTTTGTCATCACTTACAATCCCAAGATAATGTGCCCAACTCCCAGCAGAAGTCTCCAGGCAGGTTATTTGGCTGCTCCATCATCAGTAGTTGAAGTAGTTGAACATTATGTTAAGCAGCCTCAGCACTGATGATGATGACAAGGATGTTTCTGCAAATCCACTTGTATCTTCCCAGTACTCTGTGGAAGGTTTTGCTTAAACAGATTCAACCAATATGAAGCACGTCCACACAGCAACTTGTGCCACTGCCTTTCTCCAGAATTCTTCTCATTCTTCCTATTAATTTTTAACAATATAGGCTGTTCTATAATACCCTGGATCCACTGCCAGTAGAGCTGCAATCTTCTGTAGCATTCTTGTTTCTAATATTGACTGTCAGCTAAATAAAATAACTTTTTTCTGACCCACACATATTTAACTGTCCCTGGAACAGCTAATCTACAAGAACTTAACTGCTTTTCCACATAACCTGCTGCATACTCAACATCAACCAACATAACTGTATTTATCAATTCGCCTGCTGTCTCTTTTCAGGTAAGAACTTATTGTAGATGTAGGACTGTCGATGTCTGCTGGGTGCTTGAAAAGCTGGACTTTAAATATCTGAGAAAGAATGGTACAGGCATAATACATTCTGTCATTTTCACATATATTCTAGATTTCTGTTCTAAAATTTGGGGTTTTTTAACAAATAGATTTATCTGAGCTTGGAAAATAGTCACTTGAGTGCTGAAACCTTTCACTGAGAAGTATAGAGCTTTCTTTTGGATGCTGCTCAGAAGTGCAATTTGTTTCCATGGTGCCATCAACAGTGCCCCTTCAGAGATGCATCCCTGTTCTGACAGTGATTCTGAGGTCTCCTTGTTTCTTCCACTCTTTTCTTCCTACAGCTTCAATCTTTGCCATTTTTCTGGCAGTTTTCAGAAAAGCCATTATCAGGCTGCATGGTCATCATTTTCATTGGTTTCTAAATGGCAGCGATTCCCACTCCTTTTTGAAAGAAGTTCTCTGCAATGCAGGGGAACAGTTTCAGCTTTCCACACAGCCCAAGTGGCCCCCACGCAGCTGGGCTTGCCAGGCTGCCACCAGGCATTCCAGGACTACAGCACCTCAGGCCAAAACACTTCCCAGCAAGCAAACTAGCAGAGGATCGGGCTTAATCTGGGGCTTTCCTGTAAACATCTCCAAAGATGCCAAATCAAACATTTCATCAAAGAAAGACAGTAATTTCACTTTCTTTTGAGATGTGAGACAATATCACAATCTTTCAGAAAGAAATTTCTTTTTTTTTTTTTTTTAATTAAAAATTCCCCACTTTTAAAAGGTATCATCAAGCTGTTAAATATTTTATCTTACTTTTAATTAGCACCTTTGTAAAATGTTTTCCCATTATTTAATTCTACATAAACCCAATATAAACAGATATGCCAGAACCGTGTCTTAAACTGCATAGTCCTAGCTAATTACCAGTGCTAGTACGTAGACTTTGTATTGAATTTTGAAGTGAAAACACAAAAATATATATTAATATAGCTGCAACAGCTGGAATATTGGTGGAACATTTTACCTCTCATGTTCCTATAGTACTCACTCAGTCCTGCAACATGTGCATTCCACCACCATACAAAATGACAAATGCACAGTTGATCAGAGCAATCTCTGCTACTTGATGTTCAATTCTCCTTGCTGTTCTCCCTAGGTAGTTACTTGTCACTCCAGGTTTGTGCACTATTGTCTTGGGTGGTGATATACTGCTCTTCTGGGCTTCCAGCTGCCACACTCAAGGCACCCACAATATGCTTAGGAAGGAGAGCTCCCCACTGCCAGCCCTCACTGCATTCACCTGCTGCTCAGGGGAGGATCTGACCTGGTACAAAAGGCACCTGTCATGTAAAGAGTGTGGTGGCAGTGGGTCTGTGTTCATACAGACTGGGGGTAGAAGAATTCTTATTCTTCTTCTAATTCTTATTCTAAGAAAAGAAATTGTCCCCTGATCATGGTCAGCACACTGTCCTTTGCTTTGAAATTAGTTCTATGTAAGGACATGGACCTGGCACAGCACAAGCCTTGACCACCGGACTCAAGGGGCTGAGTCCTGAACCTGTCAGTGGCATCAACAGCCCACCACTAGAACAGCACACACAACATCATGATAGAAGTTTAGGTGAAAGTTACTCTTGGCTACAGCAATTAAACAGGATAAGAGAAAATTAAAATAGTCTTACGATAGGTTTACATCAAAAACTCCAGTAAGTCCTTAAGGCTCCCATACCTTTACAGCCCATTCTAAGCAGTAGAATGCCAAATTACATTAGGAAAGCAAAGACACTGACAAGTTTGTGAAATGTCAAGTTTAGAATTAAAAATGAGAGTGAAAAAAGCATTTTAACTAAGATATTAATTCTAATATTTGTCTCTCAAGGGCTGAATATTTCAATTCAGTCTCACTTGCTTACCCACCACAAATTTATCAGCAAAGCTTTGAACAATCTTGCTTTATTTCAGTGGGGAAGAAAGGAGTTAAATATACTCGCTTGCTATATTTTTTTTGTTGTTGTTGTTGTTCTAAATTACCCCTTGTCTTGAAAACCATCCAGGATACAAGATCCAAATTGAAGTCCTTTCAATTACACGCAACAATGAACAGGCAAAGGTAGCAATTTACGGTATTCAGTTTTGAATGTTGCCATTAGCTTTCCTTGTTACAATGTCAAAGAAACTATGGGTATCAACATGAAAAAACAAATCTACTTTCCAGGTCTGTTTTGAATAAATCAGAGCAGACTCAAATATAACTCTCAACAATCCATTGTGTTCCCCAGTCACAGGAATATTTTGGGGTTGTCTTTTCTCATCTTATGAAGAAACAACTTGAAAAAGCTTCCAACAGAAACACTGAGATCAGTGTGCTGTCACAAACCATTTCACACTTCAGCACACTGCCAGTCTCAATGAAAAAGGTTTTATGCAGAAGGTCCCATCTCTCTGCTTTCATCAAGAGCATCTTCAGTAAAAACTAAAGAATCTCATACTCTGAGATTCTTAAAATCTTAATTTTTAAATAGTTTTTAAAATGATGTTTACTAGAATGGGACAGTTTTCAGTCATAAAATCAAGCATATAATTCAGTCCTTGTAGCACTCATTTAACACATATTTACCTACAAACAAAATGCCAGAATTTCACAGAATCACAATAACTGAGTTTAGAAATTACCCTTAAGTCCAATTGCAAACTTAGCACTGTGGAGTTCACCACTAAACCATGTCTTGAAGTGCACATCTAAATACCTCTGGGGATGGCATGGCCACTCCACCACTTCCCTGGGCAGCCTTTTCCAACGCTTGGTATAACCCCTCTCATGAAGACTTTTTTCCTAATACCCAAACTAAATCTCCTTAGGCACAACCTGAGGCCATTATTTCTCAACCTGGGAGAAGAGGCTGACCCCCACTTCACTACAACCTCCTTTCAGGTAGTACAGAAAGGGCTAAGGTCCCTCCTGAGGGTCTTCTCCAGGTTAATCAACCCAGCTTCCTCAGCTGCTCCTCACTGAGTCATTCTCCAGACCCTTCACCAGCTTTGCTCCCTTCCTCTGGACACACTCCAGCATCTCAATGTCTTTCTTGTTGTGAGGGGCCGACTGAAGACAAGATTTGAGGTGTAGCCTCCCTGGTGTCCAGTTCAAAGGGACGCTACTTCCCTCGCCCTGCTGGCCACACTATTTTAACCACTAACAAAATGATAGTAACATGCCAAAATCCTCAACTTTTTTTAGGGCCAGAAGATTTTTCCTAACTATGAAACCATACTCATTTCCTCTCTCAGTGGATGGCACATGAATAATTTGCAACCCATCACAAAGCAGGATGCACACAGAAAAGATGACATTGAATAAATACTGGAAAAAAATAAGCTCAGCAAATCTGAATTACTTGCTTTCATATTTAAATTAATAAACTCATTTGTGAATTAGCCACGGCACACGGCAAAGAAATTATAGGTATCTTACTTGATGACTGCTTCAAAGCATGTAATTTCTTGGCAAATGCATGTCATGAAATCATCTCTTGGGGAACCGTAGTGATGGAGAGGTTTATGTAACACACTGTGTAGCCCTGTTAATGTGCTATATGAGGACATCCTAACCTTTCAGGATATACTCATCTCCACTGCACTTGGGTGAAGTAGGACACTATTTATAATACTAGAAATAGAAATACAGAAATTAAAGACCGGAGACTCAGAGAAACACAGTGGTTTTCTCAAATTTACACAAAGACCCTGTGGCAGTCAACCCTTAGATGCAGCTACTCCAAGCTCAAAGTGACTCCTCTAAGTTTTGGGGTACCTTGTTTCAATCAGATTACACAACTACCACTGGAGATGTTCACTGTACCTGAGATCACTGACAAGAATACTTGATATCTGCTATGAAGAGTACCAGCATCCCAGAAGTCCCTCTAGACCCACTGTATCAGTCATTAACCCACTACACCTAACAGTCTTTAACAATCAGTCTTTGGCCCAGAACAAAGTGTATTAGGCATTGCAGTTCCAGAGATCTATAAAAATAGCTTCAAGAATAGGTATTCCAACACTGCTGGTAAATGCACAGGGGTTAAGCTAGCTTCTGAAAATGAACATCTTGATCAGCTTTAAGTCATCTGGGTTTTTCACAAACCTGGGAACTGAGGACATCAGAGGGTGTTCCCCTACAACATTAACACTGAAAAAGGGCTCCTCCTGAAAATGATTCAGAGCAGGGTATGAACTGATACCTTCTCACAAGGGTTTCATTCTAGATGAGCCACTTAGGGAACGTAAAGCACCCTTATTCCTAATTCCTATGCAAACACTACACTGTAGCTCAAGACTGAGTCCCACTGATGTCAGCAGGCCACCAGGGTGCAGTTCCAGGCCCCTGCTCACCTTCACATCCACGCCCTGTGAGTTTGGGATTCCCACAATGCTGAAAACAGAGAGGAAACAGTTGCATACCTGCCATTCCTAGGCATCCCATCTCTTTCTGAAGCCACAGATCATCTTCAAAAACCTGGAAGACAGCAATTATAGAAAAGAACTCTTTTCATAAATATCTATTGTTGAACTTTTACACTGAATTTATGCTTCACAATTACACAGAACCCTATCCTACAAAGCCTCGAATTTCTCCAAAGTTATCTACCAGAAGAGACACAACATGGCTCTAGAGGTCTCCCACAGCTTGTTAAGCAGTATGAGGCTCTGCTGCCCAGCATGGATATACACACTTGAGGCTTAAATTGTACTCAACCTCCATACTATAAAGATGAGTAATACACAGTAATGAAGTCGGGCTAGTTATTAGTTTGCTTTCATTAAATAATCTTTCTTTGCCATTTTTATAGGCATATTTGAGGACGCAGGAAAATCTGATCACTAGGAGGCAGCAGGAATGTGTCTATATTAGATGATCAAGTCCACTGACATTACACTCATTTTTCCTCCAGAAAACTACACAGAGCCTTTCAAAGGGGTCACATGCTAAAACTGCAGCTTGCAAGGCAATCTGTGACAGCCTCCTGTCTGCCTGTGCCTGGACCACAGAGACTGCTACAGAAATCACAGCTCAAAACATCAGTGTTTTTAAAAAGTTTTATTGCCCAGTGTTTTGATCAAGATGTAGCAGTCATATCAGCAAGTTCTCATTTATCAAAAATTCTTCCTTGCAGGAGCTAACAGAGAGTTAGGAATGTGGGCTGATCAACAGGGATCTAACTCTGCCTGGTGACGTCAGCCATACTTGCTGTTTCTGTTTGCTACCAAGCACTGCATGTGAGTAATGTTAAGTACAGACTTATGTCAACACCACTGTTACAGTACAGCATGTTAGGGAAATTTTCTTCTTTGCCTGCTCAGAGAAGCCATCACTGATTATTTGCTAGAGCTGTAACTTCGATTACCCTTATATGAAAATATTTCTCACTTCAGACAGGGCACTTTCCCTCAACATAACAGAAGATGCAAGATATCTCACAAATTCAGATGCACCAGAAGCCCTGGGGCTTAAGAAGCCTCTGGAAAATATGTCCATACAGGATTGGAAGCAACTCTTTGAGAGAAAGAAGGGACTCAGAAACAAACATTAGCAAACTCTGAGCAGCTCTGGGACACAGCTCTGGGAGATTCCAGGCATGGAGCTCTTCACTAGAGGCTATTTCCAAATACCTTGTTGTACAGCTCTTCCCAGTCCCTGGTCAGAACTCTTACACACAAGCTGAGGTGTGGTAAAGCTCTTTAATGACAATATTAATTTATTTTCATTGTTAAAACAATCTGTATGACTATGAATTTTGAGCGACCAAGCGCACCTCAAGAACACAGAAAGAACAGGAAACTACAGCAGCAAGCTGAAACAAAAAATTGTCTGGTGAATAAATCAGAGAGATTATTATTATTATTATTATTACTATTACTATTACTATTACTATTACTATTACTATTATTATGCACAGAATCAGTCCCTTCTGAGCTGGAGGGACCCTCGCATGTCACTGTGTCCTGCTCTTGAATGAATGGCCCATAAGGGGACCAAAACTGCTGTTTGTATGCCCTTCCATCTATGCATATGGATATGCAGCAACAGAAATCATGTTAAAAGGGTATCAATCCCTGCCAGGCATTTCTAGAGCAGTGTATGGCCCTATCTGTATCAAGGAAATGTATACCAACCTACTAAATTGATGCAATATAAACTACCAATATGGTCTTTTATGTTAAAGGCAATCTTGTTTATAATATAAATTCCAAATATTACTGTTATGCATTAAATCAGCATATATATGAATTTCAGTGTTAGATGTCAACAGCTGTATTGTGTGCAACAAAATAGATTGTCGTTTAAGCATATATAAAGACTAAATAGGTTATAAAGACTTAAATGCCAAAAATGTGGCTTTCTAGCTAACAAGTTTTATTTCCTACTTTCTAAGAAATCAGCACACAACTGGCTTCTGATTTCCACAGGCTCCAGGTTTTTATTCCTGTGTGGTTTTACAACAGCTGATGCACAAAATCTATGGTGTTTCCATATCCATGTGTGTCAGCTACAGAAGACATAAAGGCACTCCTTGTTTTTCCTTCTGCCATATCTGACATTCACTTATTCACTTATTCTTTCGGTAAAGTAAATTGGTGTGCTGTTTGTTGTTTTTTGGGGGTCCTGGTTTTGCAGGGGGGTTGTTTGGCTTTTTTCCAGCAATACAATTTCCTGTTCGTTAGTCTTTCTGTAATCCTACCACAAACTATCATTTGTGACTCACTGTAATCCCCACTGCACAGGAAGGTATTCTCCACATGGGCAAAAGACAACTATGTCAATGCACTTCGAAATGGCTTAACAGATACAAACTTAGATAAGGAAAAGAATGTACATAAAAGCTCCATCTTAAAAGCTATTGCACTCCTCACTGGAGACTGACAGCAGTGAGCAGAGGTGCTGTGACTAGATAAACAAAAAGGGCCTCTGCTCAGAAGCACGACGAAGCACAGACAGCTCATTAGGGTTGGAAGGGACCTCGGGAGATCATCCAGTCCAACCCCCTGCCAAGGCACGGTCACCTAGAGCAGGTGACAGGAACACATCCAGGTGGCTTTGGAATATCTCCAGAGAGGGACACTCCAAGACCTCTCGGGCTGCTGTGCCAGTGCTTTCAGGTTGAGGTGAAACTTCTTGTGTTTTACTTTATGGCCATGGCTCCTTGTCTTGTCCCCGGCTACCACTGAAAAGATTCTGGCACCATCTTCTTGACATCCACCACTGAGATATTTATATGTATCACTGAGATCCCCCCTCAGTCTTCTATCCTATAGACTAAACAGGCCCAGCTCCCGCAGTCTCTCCTCGTAAGAGAGACGCCCCACACTCCTCATCGCTTTCCTGGCCCTCTGCTGGACCCTCTCCAGTGGCTCCTTATCTTTTTTGTACTGAGGACCCTGTCCAGAACGCGTTGGCTGCCTCACCACGCCGACGCCTGGCACCTTTTCGGGCCGTTGCCGCCCGCCCCAGTGCCTGGGAAGCGGCCGGTGCTCAGCCGGGCCCCGCTGCGGAGCAGAGCCCGCCGCGGGGGCTGCACCGTCACACGGGGCCGGGCCCGAGCCCGCCATCGACCGCGCCGAGGGCCGCTCACCACCCGCGCACGGCGGGCACAGCGCTTACCGCAGCCGCCGTC
>VZTT01042780.1:607-61511 GCA_013400855.1 Buphagus erythrorhynchus | reverse complement strand
GCAAGGCTGCTGCTACAGCAGAGAAGGACAGGCTGGAGGGTGACCAAGGGCTGTGAGGGTGCCAGCCAGCCCAGGATGGCTTTTTGCCTCGGCTGTGAAGCTGATTTTCCTGCAGGAAGGCTGGCTCAGCAGAGCTGGGAGGGTTAAGCTAAGCCAGGCAATCGCAGGGATGCCACGGGGTGAGCCTGGGCACGTGTTGGGTTTGGCTGATGGGCTGCCATTGCCATGGCTTGGTTGTGTGTCTGACACTGTAATTTGAGTTTTGCACCTTCTTTAGGAGCCTCTTCATTTTTTTATTCTTTTTTTTTTTCTTTTCCACAAACGCAGCCTGGGGTTCTGCCCCTCTGGTACTTCCCGATGGCAGGGCAATGCATTGCAGAGTATTTCTCTTTCTGGGTGCCCTGCAGGGCTTTTGTGCTAGCCTGGGGGAGAGGATTTGGTTTCATGGCTTGTCTTTGGCACAGCCAGGATTTTTGGAAAGTGTGATGTTTGCCAAGAGCATGCAGGAGCCCACACAGTCCCAGTGTCCAGCCCATCCACTGGCTGTGGATGGAGTTCTCATGTCTGTGCATCTCTTGCAGGTTATGGATCAAAGCTGTAAAACTGCAGAGCACCTCAGGTTGGAAGGGACCCATATGGATCCTTACATCCAACTCCTTGCTCCTCACAGAACAACCTAAAACTAAACCATCAGTGCCAAAAGAAACACAAGCAACAACTAATAAACACTGACTGTCCAGAAAATCAGTGTTTAAATGCTAAATGAGCACAAGCAAACTGTCCCTGCTCTAAAAGGGGATGTGTTTGCCCTTGTGCAAAGCTAAAGGGAAAAACTAAGCAGCTGCCAAATTCCTCTATTGTTTTGAAGAGCTGATTTGAGATAAACAGCTGTGGAATCCATCTCAGGAAGAAGTCTGGGTCCAGTTTTGAAGGGTGGAGTCCAAGGCCAGGCTGTGTAGGAGATCACTCTCACTCACAATCACCTCATGCCTCAATGCAATTGTCAGAGATCAAGATACCTCTGGATAAGGAAACATTCTCTGGGAGGGCTTAGGAATAAATCCACCCAAGGAAATGGACCTAATGGCTGTATCAGAACCAGGCCTGGTGTCCTCTGGTGAACTGGACACATTTCAGACAGATCCCATTAGCTGCAACCCTCTCTGGGTTATCATCACCTCTGCTGAGACAGAGTACAGCACTGAGCCATCAAAAACGGATACATTCCAGGGTGGAAATCCAGTAGCATCCTCTTCTAGGTAATTAACCAAAGGGCCCAAGCAACTATGTGCAAAGAGCAAATGAAATCACTGTGTGTTGGTCATGCCTGCAGTAAATAAATCTGTCAGGGAGGTCATTCCTGGTGCTGGCTGGGATTATTTATAGCCACTGTCTGTAGCAGCTCGTCTGAGCAGGCAGGGATCATAGCAGGGCTGTGGCTGCTGGGAGAAATCATCTTGTTTGAGTAAGGCTGGGAATGCAGGCAGAGCCACACAGGATTCTTCTGGGTGAGCTTTTTTCTGAGATGAAAATGTTGGTTTGTCAAAAATGGATGCTCTCTGCATCTCTTCATCATGCCAGGCTGTGTTTATACTGGCAAACCAACAGGGTCAGGGCAGGGGTTATCAGTGGAGTTTTGGTGTGTCCCTGGTGTGTGGCCTGGACTGAGCAGGAGCAGTGCAGGGGATGCCAGGGCTCAGGGATGCAGTCACACCACACCCATCACCCAGTCTGGGTACATGCATCAGCTGGGGGTGTCTGCTGTCCAAAGGTACTCTCCCAAAATAAACCAGAGTGCTCAAATCAGCTCCTTAATTGAGGCACACTGAGAAGGATCTTGACCACAGGTGCAGCCTGTGGACCACAAGATTGTGTGGATTGTAACTACAGGGTCTGTGAGCACAGCTGAGGGCAGCATTCTGCTGTCAGGAGGACAATAACCACGATGGATGAACTGGGTAGGACTGGGAGCAGCTGCAGGCACATGAACATGATGCACATCATGGGCACACCATGCACAGCCCCAGGAAAGTCCCAAAGCTCAGAGGGAAACTTTATCCCCACTGCTTGCACATGGAAGGGAAGAGCTATGAGAAAACACCTGGTTTTACACAATCTGGGGCAGAGGCACAAAATATTTCCCCCATCAGCTCCAGCTCTGTTGTGGAACCACTGAAAGTTGCCCGTTGTGTTGGTGTCTGTATGTGTGCAAATCATCCCAAGGCAGGTCTGGCCTTGACAGACAGAAAAGTTGTGTTTTATTATTTCTATTAGCATTGTTTTCTTTGTAACTATCAGGTTATTATGTCTGGGAGTGGCATGAGCTCCTCTGTGCATCTTGGGAGCCAGGAGGTCAGAGAGGGATCCAGAGAGTGGATTCAGGACAGATCTGTTGCTGCTCAAACCCTGTATTTGGTTTATTTTTCCAGGAAGGATCTGACAGAAGTGGTGAATTGCCTCATTTCTCACTCTCTGTGATCCCCAGGGGTACTTCAGTGATTCCTTGAGGGAGAAATTTCTGTTAGAGCCTCTAGGAAGAGTCACACACCCACCTGGATCTCCAGCAGTTTGATTCATGAGCCTGTGTGGGAAGAGATCAAAATCAGGGCTCAGATGTGGAGCCCATTCTGCTTTCAAACATAGCCAGAGCATCTCTCAAAAGAGAGACAAGGTGGAAACACATCCTCCTTGCCCTCCAGAACCAGCATCCCCCTCCTCCCCCATGGTCCCAGGTTTTATTTTCTGCAATCCTGAGACCTGCTAGTAGGCAATCCCAACTAAGCAGTGTTCCCACAGGGCACATCAGCCTTGTGTTCTCACCTCACTTTGGCCACTGCCTTCTAGTTTAGGATCTGCTGGGGTTGGGGGATTGCAGCAGAAGGGATGTTGTCTAATGGGGCAGATGCTGCAAAATCACAGGGTGGTTTGGGCTGGAAGGAACCTTAAAGATCATCTTGTTCCAACCCCTCTGTCATGGGCAGGGGCACCTTCCATGAGACCAGGTTGGATCCAGCCTGGCCTTGAACATTTCCAGGGATGGGGCAGTCCCAGTTTCTCCAGACAACTTTTTCCAGTGCCTTACTACTCTTTGAGTAAAGAATTTCTTCATAACATCTAATCCAAATCTCTCCTCTTTTAGTTTAAAACTGTTCCTCCTTGTCCTATCACTATCTGATGATGGACCAGAGGAGTCATAAAGCACAAGAAAACCTCTAACTGATATCCAAACTGGATATTGACTTTCTTTAGCTTCTTGACATTGCATTTATTAGTGCTGATGCTTTGATTTACAACCCGTGCCTTAGCAGGCAGGTGCTGTCTGGCAAAATTTGCAGTTCCTTTTGCAGTCGACAAACAAGCATTAATTATTGTATTCCTAACTCTCCAGCAGGCTGGAAAAGGTTAACAGCAACCAGCCTAAGCCATAAAACTGCTGGAGTTCAGGTGCATTCTGTCCATCCATTTCTACAAA
Source organism: Buphagus erythrorhynchus (assembly GCA_013400855.1). Taxonomy (NCBI): domain Eukaryota; kingdom Metazoa; phylum Chordata; class Aves; order Passeriformes; family Sturnidae; genus Buphagus; species Buphagus erythrorhynchus. Next base: position 58,039 of record VZTT01042780.1, on the reverse strand, counting down.
GCCTGCAGGAGGCAGGCAGGAGGAGGAGCCCAGGGGCTGTGAGTGTTTCAGGCAGTGGGTGGCTATTTCTCTGGCCAATGCAGCCCTGTCACACGTGGTGGTGAGTGGAAGAAGTGACTGGGATTTGCATCTTTGCCCGGCGCTGGCTCTGCTGCTCCAAACCGAAGTCACGGCTGCGTTCACACGGGGAGAGAGAGGAAACGAGGGGGAGGATGTCACCACATGTCACAGTCAGCCTTTTCCAGTAATTGGCGTGTGCTTAGGCAAAGCTCATGTTTGATTTAGCAGCAGGCAGATGGTGGAGAGTCACAGGGCTTGAAGTCTCCTTTTTCTTCTCTGCTCTACAGAGACAACCAGCAGCACTGATTTTGTGATCCATCCCTACATGTGGGCTCCTGGTGAGAGGGCTCCTCCCAGTTAATTCACTGGAGCTGTGGCTCAAGTGCATCCTGGGCTGCATCACAGGAAGTGTGGGCAGCAGGACATGGGAGGGGATTCTCCTTCTCTGTCCCACTCAGGTGAGACCCCACCTGCAGAGCTGCCTCCAGCTCTGGCACCCCAACAGCAGAAGGACCTGGAGCTGCTGGGGATAGTCCAGAGGAGGCCATGGAGATGCTCCAAAGGCTGGAGCCCCTCTGCTCTGGAGACAGGCTAGGAGAGCTGGGGGTGCTCACCTGGAAAAGAGAAGGCTCCAGGGCGACCTTAAANGAGATGGGGTCAGGTGCTTTGGGTTACCTGCAGTGGGGCTCCTGGCACAGCTCCTCCTGGCTTTGCTCAGCAGATGGATGGCAGAGGTCCCAGACTGACTCCCTGACTCCAAGGGCACGTGGTTTTATGCAGAGCCCAGAGGCTGCACTGGAAAGGCTGGGTGGGCAGGGGATGAGGAAGCAAACCATACCTATTGTTCAGGTGCATAAATGTAACAAATTCCTTGCCAGCTAGTGTTTGCTTTATAGAACAACCTGGGAGCAGAGTTCATTAGTTATGCAAAGCTGGTTGATTATGAAAATAAAGTCTCAGATAAGACAAACTTACCTGTCATGAATCAACAACAACAACAACAACAATAGAAAAGAAGGCTTTAGAAAGAAGCAAAACCAGCTCTCTGCTGGGAGAAATGGCCTGGTTCCTAGTCCAGGACTGTGCATCAAATCCTATCTCATTCCCAGACAATGCACTGGGTCCTTATCTCCTCCTCCTCTTGCCCACGGGATGTTTTGACTCCAGCACTGAGCAAAGAGAAAGGCATATGTGACCTAAATCAGGTTTTGCTTCTGCTCACATCCCTGCAGCTTGAGTAAACAGCAGAGGATGTGACAGGGAGCACATACGGTGCCTTGTCAACGCCTCCTCTGCTCCAGGTCTTCTTCTCCCTTCGCCAGAGGTGAGTTTGACTCACTCTGTATTTAGGGAGATGCTTCTCCTTTCCCCCACACCGCTCATTAAACCTCCCTGATGAGCTGGTCCCCAGCCCACCTCTGCAGCTTTTCTTGTTACACAGAGCATCATTGTCAGACCCTGCCTGCCAAACCCCACCAGGGGGCTGGGAAAGGACGGGAAACCCCCCTGGAGACCGACAAAACAAACACAAAAGGGACTCACTTGATCAGCCTGAGTGCCAGCCCCACCCTGGGGTGTGGAATAAACACTGGCAGGTATTTATTTATTGCCAGTCAGCATCCAAGTATTTGTTTCTGTATGTCACGAGGGCACACACTCATTCGTGGATGATGGATGCCTTTGATCCGAGCAAACCTGGGCACACTTTTATCTGCTAAGGCAGGGGAGGAAAGGAGCTGGCAAAATTTTTTATAACTATGCTGGGATTTCCAGCAATTTGACATCTAGATGCACAAGATTTCTTTTTAGATATCTGACTTTCTGCACCACACATTTTTCTATCCATTTCTAATCTTGCACTCAGAAATTTTTACATATTCATGTGTGTATGCTGAAGTATTCAACATACACGTATCTCTATCCACCCACGTTCACCTACGTATGAGTACACAGTGCTGGAAATGATAATCTGGGTGCCTTGGCATTAATAATGCATAAATCAGATGTTTGCAAGAGTGAATGCATGACAGATGATGCCATTTCAGTCTTGGCACACACACATGTGCATCTTTTCTCCATCTGTCTCCTTATGAACATTTAGGTGTGCTTAACACCAGCATGGGCTTTTATGGGAAAGTTTCTGGGATGAATTAAGTTAGCACTGGTTATCCCAGCCAGAGTAAACCTCAGCAGGAGCAATTAATTAAAAGTCACAGAATAGTTTGGGTTGGAAAGGAACTTAAATTCCATCTCATTCCAACCCCCCTGCCATGGGCAGGGACACCTTCCACCATCCCAGGTTGCTCTAAGCCACATCCAGCCTGGCCTTGGACACTTCCAGGGATCCAGGGGCAGCCACAGCTTCTCTGGGCACCCTGTGCCAGGGCCTCCCCACCCCCACAGTGAAGAATTTCTTTGTAAGACCTAATCTCAACCTGCTCCCTTCCAGTTAAAAGCCATTCCACCTTGTTCTGTCACCACACTCCCTTGTTCCTGTTCATAAGGAAACTCCAAAAACATACAGCTGTTGTACTTTTGCAGAATCAGTATGGATCCAGCTCAGGCATCAATGTCCTCATTATCTCAAGGTAACTGCCATGAGAAGAATGAAATGTCCTCATGTGACTAAAGAGGATAAGTTCCTGGCTTGACCACATGACCACTGAAGAGTTCCATCCAAGGAATGATTTAATGAGGCTGCAGGTAAAACGTGGAGGTGTTGCACCTGTGAGGAAAGCTTCCCGTCACTGGGAGCACACACAGCTCTGTGATAACTGTCCTTTGATCTGTCCCAGATTTATGGATGCTAAGGGAAATGTCTTTACTGCAAGCAAGGTGGAAATACTGACCACGGAGATTAGATAAGGGGTGTTTAGTGAGAAGCTTAATTTCCTGTCTAAAAGGGTCACAATGGCCCATGATGTGATGAGTAACCATGGGCTGCTGGAGGTCAGGGAACTGGCCCCAGGGGAAGGTTTTTTCCCAATGTCTACAAGGGTGTGAAGAAGAGGGAATTTCTCAGCTATCTTGAGTATTTTATGGAGCTGGGGTTTATTCTGATAGGATCCTCGAGGTATTTCTCCACTGCCCTGAATTTGAACAGGTAATTCGAAGAAGCATTAAGGGTAATGTGGAGATTCTTGTCTGGCCCAAGTCTGGTTGCTCCCGTTCTCACAAGCAATTAAGGACATATTTTATCCTTATCTACTTTTATTGCCTTGATGACACCAATTTGCCAGGAACACACAGTATTTAACTGAGGTGCCTCAGCAGTGCCCATATTGCAATTTAACCTCAAGGGAAAGGTGGGTGATGCCCAGATCCCAGAGAAAGCAGAGGGTGTGATGTCCAGTTTAGACTTAGGTGACAATATGCCCATGTGCCTTTGACTCAATTGGCTGGACAGGGAGCCAGGATCAGGCAGATCTGGCCATCTCCTCTGCTCTCTCTGAGGTACAGAAGGCACAACTCATCTTAGTCACACCAGAAAATGCTTCAATATGACACATGCTCCACCTGAAGTCATCCTTCCACTGCTCCTTGCTGTGAGCACCTGGAAATGTGCATTTCTTCCACCCACCAGTGGAATAGACACAAATTTGCATTTTTTCAGCTGAGAAATCTTTGTGGTCCCAGGTCTGAGTTACCACAAGGTACAGCCTCCTCCAGCCACACCACCATGTGTATATCAGCTACAGAGCAGGCCAAAGGAATACTTTCCTCTGCTTTTTGGTTTTTTTTTTCTTGAAACCATCAGAAGAACAGACTGGGAAGTCTGGGAGGTCACAGCAGTCTTTTTTAATCACAGGTCAAGTTCCAGCTGAGACACAGGGTGTTCTGTCAGATAAGGGGAAGTAGGATGGCTCCTGACCTGGGAGCTGTCACAGGTCCCCAGGGGTCTCATGGTGGCAGTGGCAGACAGTGCCTTGGAGCCACCTTGCAGCACTTCTATAATTGGAGACACACTTCTGAATCTATAAATGGAAGTTGCCTCTGGAGAGATTACTGAGATCACAGCAAGGAGCCATCAGCTGCTTTGTGGCCGTGTGGAACCCTCCAAATAGACTGGTAGTGGGAAAGGAGCTACACAGGGCTGCTGTCCGAAAAACAGGGATCTTCTGTGATCCCTGGCTTGTTGCCAGTTTTATACTCCCAGTTAGGCACTCTAACCATCACCCATAGCACGTGGTCTCAAAATGTCCCAGGTTTCAGTGGCAAGGTCTCCCTGTGTCCTGCTGTAATAGGGGGACAGAGTGGGGGAAGGTTTTTTGGGAAGCCCTACAAGGTGGGAGTGGGTTGATCTGGGCTCCTTGATGGGCTCCAAAGGCTTCAGCGCCATCTACTGCCACGCCACGTCTTGGCTGCCTTGTGATCCTTCCAGGAGTGGTTTAGAGGATACTTCCAGGGTCATCGGATTGAATAATTAGTATGTAGATCCTGTTTTTATGGGCTGACTGCAAATAATTTTTTTTTTTTAATTAAAAAAAAAAAAAGGGCCAGTGTCTGGAGATAAAAACCTGATGCCATTTGCCTTAAAAATTCATAGGAAAGGAAAAAGGAAACACCTAAGGACTGTTATCTGAGAATGAGCAAGCTCCAGGCAAAAGACAGTGACTGGGAGCTACAGTGCTGCTCTGTCTGATCCGTGTCTGCCTGTAGCATTTCCCCACTGTCAGCATAAACTTGTGAAGATTGAGCAGTGAAGGTCAGATGGAAACAAAGATATCTTTCCCAGAGAAGCTGTGGCTGCCCCTGGATGCCTGGAAGCATCCAAGGCCAGGTTGGACAGGGCTTGGAGTAACCTGGTCTAGTGGACGGTGTCCCTGCCCATGGCAGAGAGTTGGAACTGGCCAATCTTAAAAGTCCCTTCCACCCCAAACCCTTCTATGATTCTGTAACAGAGAGGTTATCAACTGTGGGTTCACTGAATTACCTGTGAGCAGATACAAAGCATCCCTGCCATTAAATAGTGAAGAAATATTGGAGGGACATGTGACAGGACAGGTGCAGCTGAAGGAATGGGTCTGTCTCTATGCCAGGTTCCAATCTCAACCAACTTGAATCAAATCAGTTGAACTCAGTGAAGATATATTGAATTTCAGCCCCTGTATTAAGAACGGAACTTGATTGTGCTTTTCCCAGGACAAAAAAACTAGAGGTTCAAAAACATTCCAGGCCTAGGAAAGATCAAATTTATAGAGCAGGGCAACAGGTCATATCTGACATGTCCCAGGATTTAATCCCTGTGAGCAGAGCCCTGACAGCCAGCCCCAAAATCATCTCTTCCACCATTTAGGAGCTGGAGTTGTTCTAAGGCATTTTGTGAGTGTGTTCCTGCCCTTCACTCTCAGGTGTAGCAGGGGTTCAAAATACACCCATTGCTCTCTGCCTGCTCAAGAATGTTGGTATTAATTTTATGAAATGAAGACCAAAAATGGATTCTGTCCAGATCTCCTGCTCCTGTAGATAAAGCCAAAAGCTGTGCAGAAGCTTTAGCATGTCCCTATCCTCAGCAGTCCACGCTCAAGGCAGAGGGGAAGGTGAACCACGACGTGTGAGTGTTTTACATCATCTATAAAACCATCAGAGAGTATTTAAAGGGTTTCAACATAAGGGAAATGAGAAGCACTCAGGTCTCCTCTGGTGTGAGAAAAGATGTTTGGGACTCCAGAGAAAACATAATAATTTTTAGTTGAACTTGCCCTTATTTATGGAGTGCAAAGCCTTTCAGATGTAAAAATGATGGATTTCAACTCATTGACTCAATCAATGGCTGATTTTATACTCTTGTGTTTGCCAATAGTCAAGAACAGAGAATTCTATGATGGTTTGGGTCAGAAGGGACCATAAAGATCATGGAGTTCCAAACCCCTGCCATGGGCAGGGACACTTTCCACTAGACCAGGTAGCTCAAAGCCCCATATATTTGTTTGCACTTAATTCTTCTGGTTAGTGAAACCATTATTAGGAACTTGGATTAGTTGGACCAAATGAGAGGGGCTGTGGGACTACACCAAGTCACAGTTTTGACAAAATGTACATATTCAACTTTATATTCCTCTCTTGTGATCCAGGAACAGGGCAGGGAATCCTACAGGTGGTCTGGACATAATCTAACATCTTGGTTGAGAGATTTGGGAGCTGATCTCAGCATGCTCCCACACCAAACAAACAAACAAACAAACACTTTGCTTGCCCCAAGGTCTCATATGCTGTCAGATTCTCTGGGTCCTGGAAAATTGAAGGAAGGAGCTTTTGAAGAACTTGTAGCCCAAAAGGAGGGTAGATTTTGAAGGATGATCTGAAAATTGGAGATTATTAAAACCAGTTTGCTTAGTGACACCAAAAGTGATCTCGGAGTGTTTATGGGCTGGGACTTAAATACAATGTCAGGACCTCTTGCTTGCTCTTCTGGTGAGGATCTGGTCAATCAGGACATCAGTGGATGCTAGAAACAGTTGGGAGGCTCCCATTAGTGAAGGTTCAGAACATAGCCCAGCATAGCTGCAACCTAAAAACTTCTGCTGAGCTCCAGCTGGTGTTGATTCACCACCAGCCTTCTGCTGCAGATGGCTGGGTAAATTAGGAGTGCTGTGCATAGCAACCTGTAGCTTTTTCCAAGGAAAACAAACAAAAAACCTCAGTGTGGTTTCTGCAGGAATGGAACTCCAGTTGAAACATTGGCTTTGTCCCTTTTCTGAAGACCAGTCCTGGGGACCAAGTCTAAAAGGGCATGAGAAATGCAGACTCCTCTCAATCATGCATAACTTCCTGAAAAAAAACGTGTTTTTTGCCAAACCCCGAGTAGCATCTCTTCTAGCTGACATGCTTGTGCTGCTCCTCCTGGCATGCTGAATGTCTGGATAAAGGTGCACTTATGCAAACACACCCAAATTCCTCATGAGCATTGCCCAGGTCTCCAGCTGGGAAATTTGACATGCAAAATGTGACCTTGATCACACGCTGAATGCTCCAAGGATGAGGTGTTGCAAGCAGCCTTTCTGGGATGGCTTGCAGGCATGTGATAAGAGTAACTCGTGTTCTCACCGCCTTTGGTGTCCCCGTGTACATTCCCTTTTGGCGGTGTAGCACCTTGCCATGAGGAGAGCTGGGTTTCAGGAGTTCACAGAGACCTCTCTGACCCCAGACCTGCCTGTGACTGAAAAGGACAGGCCTGGGGTTGAGTGATTTGACTTTCCAGTGCTTCCATTTATGCAGATGTGAATTTCTGATAAGGAATTCTTGGACATCTCTGCAAACTGCATCATGCCTTGCTTATGTAGGAGTTAATTATTCTAATTATTATATTCCTTTTGCTACTTTTGCTAGTGATTCAACACAAAGGAATCTACCTGGGGTGATGGGACAAGGAGCTTTTGACAGTGCTCCATCAGCAGGATTTGAAGAGGAGACATCTGAGCTGTTTCTGAATCTACAGCTGAGACTCCTCCAAGGACATTTAAACATCTCTGTGGCTCACATTACCTGTGTGTTAAATAGGAGGAACAATGAACTCTGCAGGAGGGATGAATTCCTCACTGTCTGCAGCTTGGCTGGAGAAGCCTTGAGTGCCAGGGAATGCAAAGGTCCTTATGATTTTTAGTTTGTGGCTTCAGTTTGTGACCTCAGCATCCACACCACGCTCTGGAGTGGCCTGTGATGGCAAGTTTGGGTTTGGCTTATGACAACCAACAGGAACAGAGGGATCCACATCTCTGGTAGAAACTGCTCCAAAATCAGGGGGAAAAAGCAAAAGCTTGGATTATTCTGCCTGCTTGAAGGCCAGGCTGGATGGGGCTTTTCACTTGGTCTAGTGGAAGATGTCCCTGCCTGTGGCAGGGGGGTTGGTCTAGGTGACCATTCTAACATCCCTTCCAACCCAAACCATTCTGTGATTCTGTTCCAAACACACAACAAGAGATTTTTAAAGCTTTGTATATTAATAGGCTCTAACTTGATGAACAAGTGACTCTTCATGAGTAGCCATGGCAATCAAATTCTGCTGATGTGGGTTCTGGTCTGAGCTAAGGCTGCCTGTTGTGTTGACTCTACCCGTGGGTGGTTTCCACAGGGAATTTCTGCACTCAGAAGTTGCTTCTCTTTTACTCCAACACAGGTTAAATTAGTCAGATGACAGCTTTGGGCCATCTTCCCAGAGATGCAGCTATTTCCAGATTTACAAAGATAAACATTTCCATGTAAAGAGTTTAAATCAGTGAAATTTTTCCCAACAGAAGAAAAGGGAGATGTTTATCCACCACAGGATCATCTCTTACACCTGCCCTTCATCCTTTGCTGTCAGTACTACTCTAGCAATTTTTTTAAATTTCCTTTTAATTTTGTTTTTCCAGGTTCTTGTCTACTCTGAGTTATGTGTGGAAGACATACAAAGAATATTTTGTAAGAGTAACAAAAGCTCCTGAAGGGCATAGTTTGCCATGTCTTTCACCTATTCTCAAGGCTGACCTGGGGCAGAATTGCCTTTTCAGTGCCACTGTTTACACATGGATTGAATGAAATTGTGGTGATTTGCAGTGCTGAGAGGAATCCCACCAAAATCACAGGGAGTAAAGATGAGTCACACATCTGGTACAAAGTTATCCAACACAAAGGGTTTCCATTACTCTCACCACTCCCTCTTGTTTCGAGCCTGCTAATATGGTAATACTTGAAACAACAGAGAATAAAAACATTTCAGGGAGACGTGGGATGTTGAACTTGGCCAGAGCTTTCCAAGAGTTCTAAAGCACCTGAAGATTCTTGGAAGAAAAACAGATTATAAGGGCAATTATTATCAGTTATTGTCCTAGGTTACAATGTAAAGATGTGCCCAAAGTATGTATTCTGTCACCATCTGTTAAACCAGGTGGTGCAGTGTTCCTTATCTTTGGGGGAGATATTCTCTGCTAATGGACATCTGTCAAACNTTGTTTCGAGCCTGCTAATATGGTAATACTTGAAACAACAGAGAATAAAAACATTTCAGGGAGACGTGGGATGTTGAACTTGGCCAGAGCTTTCCAAGAGTTCTAAAGCACCTGAAGATTCTTGGAAGAAAAACAGATTATAAGGGCAATTATTATCANAGGAGCCAAGCATTTCCTACCAGGATAAAATCTGATATTTGGAACACCAAGGTAGCCCTTACCCACTGGTTTCCAGAGGACAAGAACTACCAGACCTTTCCACAGGATCACTACTTCAACAAGACCACTTCACCTGGACTGCTACCACCACCCTAACTAGCAGGGTGTCAGGTTGTATTCTGACTCTGTCAGTGGTTCTCTTTTGTACTATTGCATGTATTTTTTTTTCTTTTTCCTATTAAATTGTATTTCTGACTTGGAGTCTGTCACTAGTTTTGCTTTCAAACCAGTATAGTTACTAATTATCATTATTATCAATTTAAATTCTGCTTTCCAGGCACATGAAGTAGCAAGATCCCAAGGTCAGGGCAAAAGAGAGCTGCACACCACATGCAGCAGTGGAACTTTATCCTTGCTGCAGGGTGAGCTGCTATTTGGACTTTGTACCACCTCAGACAACATTTCCAGCTGCAAGTTGCTTACAAGACTGAAAATAGAGTTTTAAAGCAAGCAGACAGTTTGTCAGCCCAGTACAAAACCCCTGAGATTTAGTTCTGAGATGTTCTCAGACGCAATGCAGAATAACACTGCTCTTAGCAAATTAATCTCTTGCTATGGGAGCTGACCTGGACTTAGCTCGTGGAATACTGGAAAATTTTATTCTCACCTTTCAGGCATTACTAGCAAAATAATATATTTTATGTGCTGTTCCATTTTTTTGTTGTTGTTTTGCTTTCTTTTTCTTCCAAATTAGAAATTTGAAGAAATAAAACCGCAAGTAAAACTGCATTTGGCAAATGGGGAGCTATGTGTACCCATTCCTGACTCATGATCATAGAGCAAGGAAGGGCTGGATGTGGGCTGCATTTTGGAGCTCATTGCCTGGACCTGAGGACTACTTTGGCTGAAAAGTGCTCCAATCCCACATTGCAATTGCCTCTGGCTGCAAAATTAACTAACAAAATCTTTTAAAAATGCCTTATTTTGACTCATTGACCAGAAATGCTTTATCTTCTGTAGGATGCTGATGTCAAACTGAATAGCTTTTGTCTCTGCTCTTCCTCTTGAGCACTACACAAGATCCTATGGGTGAAATTCAGGTTATTTGGTCCCAGGCACCACTGTGGTGAGTGCACAGACAGCGTGAGGTGAGAAGTGGAAGTTTGCAAAGTCCAAAGTTCTTTTCTCCTCTGCATTGTCTCCCTTTGGAGCTCTGGAGCTGGCCCAGCTCCCCAGGCTCTGTGAGACCTCCTGGGCCTGAAGTTCAGGATGGTGGGAAGAGTCAGCTCCTCCCCTGGCTATAACCAACACGTGGAAGGGTAATGCCTCTACCTGGACCTTGTGCCTGCCAAAAGAAGTCTTCTAAGAACTCCTAAAATAAAACCCAGGTGTGTCTGTACAGCAACACAGGGTGACCTTCCCATGGACCTGCCATTCCCCAGGATGGAGGCTTTTCCTTCCCAAAAGCTGCCATTATCTTGGTGAGAACAGCACTGGGGATAGAGCTGGTCCTTCCCTGGTGAAACCTTTCAATCACCCTCCCCAAGACCTCCACAGGAGCCCCTCCAGGTGAACATGTGGCTGGATGAAGCCCATCTCCCTTCTGAGGAGGAGCAAACCTGTCACCTAGAGAAATTCAGTGGAATAGCTCTTCAAGGATCAACCACAGTGGGCCACTAGGACTTACAGCCCTGCAGAACAAAGGAGAGACTGGAGAAATCAAGGGAGACATGGATCCAAAGTGGATCCTGCAGCCTGGTAGTCTTAAGTTATTGCTACACAGCTTCTTTACTTCATGCAGGGGCTGTGGATTATTTTAGACAAGAAAATGAGACAACATAAATGAGAATTAGTCCCCAAGCTTTTGTTTTTAATTTAGTGTCACCCAAAAAACAAGGCTGGATTCTGCTTGGCTGACACTGAAGGCTGGAGAGGGCCTCTTTGCAAAGGCATGCAGTGATAGGACAAAGAGGGATGGCTTTAAACTGATAAAATAGATTTGAATTGGATATTAGGAATAAATTATTCACTCTGAGGTCATAGGTTGCCCAGAGAATCTGTGGCTGCCCCATCCCTGGAAGTGTCCAAGGCCAAGCTGGACAGGGCTTGGAGCACCCTGGTTCGGTGGAAGGTGTCCCTGCCCATGGCCGGGGGTTGGAATGGGGTGAGCTTTAAGGTTCCTTTACAACAAAACCATTCTGTGGTTCTATAATGACATTTCACATAAACTCTTTTCGGACCAGGTTGCCACTAAAGCAGCTGATGAGGACAACATGGTGCAAGACAAGTGACAAGACTCATTTTCTCACGTTCTTGTGAGCTATTTCTGCCCAAAAGGAGAGGGACACAATAACATCACCTGCTGCAGTCCCAGCCTTTGTGAGGCCTGGGAGGAGGTGTTGGTAATTAAGCTGGTGACTCATGCCTTGCTCTAACGCTCTGCTAATTAGCGCACACTTCCTGATCAATGGCGGGGTAATTATGAGATTAGGGTTAATGGGTCAGACTCATTGAAGGCTCCCTCCTCTATGTCAGATTACTCCTGCTGTCATTAGCTTTACCTTTCCAGCCTGCTGGACACAGACAGAAGGAAGCACTCACAGGGACAGTGATGAGGCTCCAGGGACCAAGATATTGTCAAGGGAGTTTTGCTTCCATGATTGTGTAAAAAAAAATACTTTAAACATACTGAGGTTTTCCAAGTGATGCTTTTCACACATCCAGGGAATTCTTTGCTTCTCTGCTAGAAGGCAGGCAAAAATGGTTCCTCTGCAGGATTAGTCCAGTGAAATGATGTGAAGGGACCTATTTTGCTTCAACAGGCTCTGTTCAAGTAGCAGCTTGTCTGATAAACAGATATTCACCATGCAGGCTGAGGGTGTTCACATTTCCCCTGCAACCGGATCTGAACCAAATCTTGAGATTGCACTGACAGTTCTAGTCATTTAAAGTAATTTTTCCTGTAGTTGTTAAGGTTTAAAGAAGAGTTGTTTGATCCTGTAATATCACAGAATCATAGTATCATTAAGGTTGGAAAAGACCTCCAAGCCCATTAAGTCCAACCTTCAACCAAATACCACCATGCCCACTAAACCATACTGAGAAGTGCCACATCTACAAAGTTTTTTGAACACTGTCAAGGATGGTGACTCTACCACTCCCCTGGGGAGCCTGTTCCAGATTCCTTTTCACACTTCCTCAAGGTTTTTTCCCCACACCATTTGAATTCCAAAACTATTTGGTTGCCTTTAATATTTCAGATTTTTTATTGTTTCCAGGAGTCACAGCCATGTTGTAGCCTCTCTTCTGGGATATTTCCAGCCAAACATTAAAACAACCAACATACCTGGCAGCAAAATCTGAGGTCTGCCCATGAGGATGTACAACACAGATGTGACAGCTTTTGGGAACAGAGTTTCTTATCCACCACATCAAACATCTGGATTCACCCTTTGCTGCTCATGCAGCAGGACTATCCTTCACAGAGTAATTCAGTAACACAGCTCAGGCAAAATCCTATTTATTTGAGAGTAGTGGTCCCATTAGACATCCCCAAATAACCCAAATCTGACAATGGAAAAGGAACAGTGGCAGCATCTGAGGCTTTTCTGTGCTGTGTGCTGCTCTCCTGTTTCCCTGGGACCTTCACCCCTATCCTGGTGCTGCAGCACCCTCACCTCAGTGTTTTTAAAGCACAGGGGATGAAAAAGCAAAGCTTTGTGTATCCACAGATGTTCTCCACTGCCAGGGACATGTTTTCCATCACCAAATATGCCACGGACAGAGTCCTGCTGCTTTCAGGGTTTTGAAAGTTATTTGCACAAATTCACTGGGACAGCATTCAGGAAAAATGTGACTATGTGTTTATCTTGTCATATTTTCCTTTGAATTACTGCTGTAAACCAAAATACTGGGCTAGATGGCCCTTGACTAGTCATTTTTATGTGTTTTCTATAAAAAAGTACCCGACTTATGTTTGTACTCTCTGGTTCCATCCCACAGTGCACAGGATGAGCACAAGAGTGTGATGAGAGAGGATCAGGTCAATGTCATCCCTGAAATTAAAGGGAACAAACATGTAAGAACAGGATGAGCAGGAGAGCAGCTGTACAGGATCACCCTGATGGTCCACATGAAGCACTGCCAGCAGTGACTGAGCAGAGTTTGGGAGCCTTGTCCTAGGACAGCCTTCCAGTGACCTGTGGCTCTGAGTCACAGAATACACACGGGAAGGGCTGAGGCTGGAGGGAAAGTCTTGGTCTAAGCAGCTTGGAAAGTGAAGTTCATAGCTCTGGACATAGCTGCTGGCTGTTCTGAATCCTGTTTTTCCACACTGAGTCTCAGCTGTTCAGTGTAAAGCATTGACCTTAAACATTAAGGAAAATGTGCAGAAATTCATGGGGACCTGTGAGCAACAGGTGTGCAGGTGGTTGTGTCCACAACAAACACTGGAGAGGATAAATTGGGAGAGCTGAGAGGACAGGTTCACCTCTGCCAAGCACTGAAGAGCTGTCTTTAAGCCCAGGCCCAGAAATATGGGAAACATCTGAGGGAGGTGCTTCAATCTGCATCCATGACAGAGGGGCAGAGATGCTGCTGACACATTTTTGTCATACCTGGCCAATAAACCACCAGCCCTGGAGGAAAAGCCAGCCCAAAATCCCTGCCCTGAAAGTTTGATATTTGCCAAAATCTCCTCTTGAAACACTAGGCAAGATTTCCCTACCTGGGCATGTCTGCTCTGATCCCTCAGCCCCAAATTCCCCAAATAGTTTGCCCACTGAAAAAGTGCCTGTTTGCATTTGCTCAGAACATTATTTCTACCTTTTATGAGCAGGGTGGCAGTTTTCATGGAGAAATAATTCCAGGCAGAGTTATTAAAAGATTAAAAAACACACCCAAAAAGGAAAAAGAAAAAAATAAGAAGAAATCCAGGCTGAAAAAACAAATATCTCTACCAGAACTCCGGGGCGTTTCCCATAACATCTTGCTTATGTTATGAAGTCTGATTTTTTTTTCTTTTAATTTTAAAATTTTTTTTTACAGGGTGAGGTAGATTCAATTACTTCTCTGAAATTCATATGACCTGCTGATAAACCAGATTAAAAGTCACCTGTTGCAGCCTGGAAGTACTGCAAGAACCTCCCCAGCTCTATAATCTTGTTGGTTCCTGTACTGACAGGAGATGCCTGGCTCACATTTCCAACAGGTTCACACCTTGTTCTCGTGGCAGCTCAGAACTCACCAAAAGGTTTTTTTTTCTCACCTGTGGCCTGGCAGGTCCCTGGGGCTCGTGACTCCTGGCAGAGCTGAGTCACAGCCCCAGGCAGTGCTTGCAGGTGTGTCACCTTGTCCTGGAAGGAAAAGGTGACGTGGTTGCAAGTGGCTCTGTTTGAACTCCGGCTGAAGAACTGAGATATCAGGGAAGTGAACCTGAAAACTCTGCAAAGAAAAAAGAATATACAAGAATAATGTTTAAAAAAAAACACAGAAAGGTTGTGATTTCAAGTAAATCTCGGTGGAAACTCAGAATCTCTAAAATTATGAAGGATTTTAGGCTTAAACTGGTGCAAAATTTGCTGTGCTGAAACCCACTATAAACACTATCAACACCACAACTTTCCATGGAATTGTTCAAGGATGGATGGGGCCCTGAGGAAGCTAATCTAGTGTGTGGCATCCTGGCAGGGGGTTGCAACTGGGTGATCTTTATGGTCCCACCCAACCCAAACATTTCTCTGATTCTCTGACATTCACAGCCTCAGCACTGCTTTACCTTGTAGGACACGATATTTGCACCTTTTTAAAGTAAAAAGTGAGTGTGCAACATCAAGTAGAGAAAGCAGATGTATTTATAGAGTTACTGATGTTAGCTTGAGCCAGCAGATGCTGGGCATGTCTGAAATGTCTTCACTGTTTTGTTTTGCTTTGTTTTGTTTTTTTTTAAGTCACCGAGTCTCCTGGAGGTGAAGTCACTCTCAGAGGTGACTTCAGGACACGGAAATCACCTCGAAGCTCTGCTGGACTTTTGCCTTATGTCTATACCAGGTGTTCTGCAGCACAGTTTACTTTACACATACTTCTGTCTCTTGAGACACCCAGGGCCAAAACAAAGCCCTGTGATCCTCTTTCCATCCTTTGGGCATTAAAATCACAGTGATTCCTTACAGCAGGCGTGCTGCAGCTCAGGTCTAAATATGGCTTTAGAGGAAACTCAACATCCTCACGCAAAAAAAAGAAAAAAAAAAAAAAAAGGCAAACAAATCTCTCCCCCTGCCTCCCCCGTAATTACAGTCTGACATAATGAGTGGTGTTTATTAACTTCAGCTCTCAGAGCTGATGTCACTGCCAGGTCGGGGTCCAGGAAGTCTCTGAGTCATGTGGAAGGTGCAGGGCCAGGAAATGTCAGCAGGAGGAACAGGAGTAAATATTAAGGTGGAAGATGTTAGAAGATGTTAGAAGATGTTAGAAGCTTCCTGTAGGAAGCTGTGGGAAGCTGGACAGTGCTTGGAGCAAATCGTGGCCTTGGGTTAAATGTCAATATTCAGCTTGGTTGGCAAATTAAGGCAGAATGTTTCCCTGTGATGGTTCCCTAAGGATTTAAAGGAAGAGGGAGGCAACATGCTTGCTCATATGTGACCCAAGGTCCTGTATTGTAAACTGTGCTTTTTCTTCACCACTTCAGATAACTGAGAAAGCAATCACTGTCTCCAAGGGGGGGGTGGGGAACTCATTTCCATCTCTGTTCATTTTCCTAGAAGACCCAGCCTTGCAATATGTGGGTTAGGACTGGGCTTTGGTGTCCCAGTGACTTTAAAGGTTCAGGATTTGGGCTGAGAGGGTGGTCTTGGCACGAATCAGAGCTTCAGATGGGCAGAAGCTTGCTGTGGATTATGCATGAATTCAGCAAATGATCACAGGTGAAGAAGATTTTGGAAAAAACTTTTTTAAAAATCTGGGGTGCAGACATCTTTTAATAGTCACTGCCTGTTAAAATCCATGCAGCTTTAATTTTTCTTCTTCATTTTTACCCATTGTACTGGTGGGAGTATTTTGTCACTAGAAAAGTAGGAGAAAGGGGACAATGTTGGGGTGAAGAGTGAAACCAGGGACCCATGAGCCCCTGATGGTCTGCACTGAGTATAAATTCAGACTGAGCTGCCCCTGTTCCAGGTGGCTTGGTGCAGTGTCTGAAAGCACACGGGACTGAGGCAGACTGTGGCTTCTGAAAAAAACTGAAGAAAACCCACAGAACCAAACCACGAACAAAACCCCAAGGCTATTTTTTTTTCTTAAACTTTTCTCTTATTTGAAATTCCAGTTTTCCCTCATGAGATCATCCTAGTTACAGGGGTGCAGGGCTTTGTATAGACAAGCAGAGGACCAGGGAAACAGAGATTTGTCTTCTCCTGCATCAGTAAAGAGAAAATGTCTGTCTGATGATTTCAGGTGAAGCTGGTGTGTTTCTGCTTGATCTGGTGAAGAAATTCGAGTTTCACTTCACTGTGGGAACTTTGCTGTGGTCTGAGTTTGCCGTCACTTGCAGCATCACATATTTTTTGATACAAAGCTTTCCTTCACCTGTGCTGAAGCATGGCAGAATTTAATCTGATTTCACTTCTGCAACTGCAGCCCTGACTGGGGAAATGGAGTGTGAGCCCAGGACTTTGGTTCCAGCCCTGGATGTGCGTGGCCATGGAGAAGAAAGGCCACATTCACACTTCTCTCTAAACCCCTGCAGCCTGCAATGAGGAGGCTGGTTAGGATTAAAGCTGCTGGTTTAAATTTCCTTTCAGATGCGTCCTTTCACAGCATGACTCATTTTGTGCCCATCTTTGCCATGTAATTTTTAACAGCTTTTTAATCTAAAATAAAAAGCTCTTTAGCCAGGAAGAACAGGGATGTGTGTATAGAGTGTAGAGATGATGGAGTAGCGTGTGAACAAATGTAAGAGGGATGTCCCAATGAGATTGGCCTGCACCAGAAATCATGAACCTTCTCTCCAGTTTCTCAAAGTTACTGAGAGAAGCTTTTTGTAATCTCCAGCCTCTCAGAAATCCCAAAGCTGATGCTGTGTCTTGGATGCATCTCTTCTAAACTGAACTCTGTGGATGTGAATGGGTTGAGGCAGATGGGAATTGCAGGGGCTGTTATCAGCTTCCCCCTCTCTCCTGCTGCCCTCCCTCCATCACATGTGGCTCCATCCCTCTCTGGGTGCTGCAGCTGCACAGTCTAGACAACCTGCCCTTCCACAAGGTTCAGAGTGAGCAGGCACAGCTGCACTTCATGTGCCTTTCTGCTCAGCCTCATGCATTTGCATCTTTTTATCGTGGGTGCTTCTTGCCTTTTGTCCTCGTTCTGCTCTTTTGAACTCTTTCTGACCTCTGCAAGGCTTGTCTCTGCCTCATGCCAGCTTGTGATGTGCTCTGGGAAGCTGGAGCAGCTGACTCTGGACAAGGCAGTGAAGGTTGGCATAATCTCTTGTAAGTCTGGAAATAAAGAACTTTGAATAAAATCAGGAGAATTCAGGTGTTTGCAATTTCCCCTTTTTTGGCTAAATGAGGAAATCTTTGTCCTGTTTTGAAGCACAGTGAAAATGACAGGAGGTGCTGGTTCTCTTCAATTCACCATATTTAATAGAATGAAAGTGATTTTAAAATCACTCCCAAAGGGCTTTATTCCCCAAAAAGGCTGGGATCAAAGCCTTTTTCAAAGTAATTCCTTCGAGCCTCAGATTAATGCTATTTACAAGATGATTAATGGTTAAAGGAGAAGTTTAGCATTAAGCCCTCTGGTGCATTAGTGCCACATGACTTCATGTTGTTCCAATATTTTGGCCACCCTGGAATCCCAGTTTTATCTCTCATAGCTATAGCTATAGTTGGAAAAAAAAGAGCCATGGGAGATAGCAACACCATTTCTGGTTGTTTTCTCTCTAGTAAAGAGCCTAAAAATGTGGCACACCCTGTGTTGATACGTGGTGGAAAGGTGAAACCAGGACCTGCCTGATCACAACTGCTCATCTGCCTTTCTGTAAGGATCAGCCACACACGAGGGGTTTTTATAAATAAATTTTATAAATAAAAGCACATCTCAATGCTTTTATTTAGCTTGCAGGACATGCGTATTTCTTAGCACGTGATTTTTGAAGTAAAATCAGCACCCATAAAATCATGCTCTCTGCAAAAACAAGAAAAAAAAAACCCAACCCACTGAAGACTGGGCTGTCCTTCAGCCCCACCAGGTCTTCAGATCTTTAAGTGGTGACACAACGTGCACCAATCCAAATTTAGTTTCTGTTGAACTTTTTCCCCTTGTTTGTTTCCATTATGGGATGTGTCATCCTAAAACTGACACTCCAGTGTCTGTTCTAAAGAGGTGTTTGAGTGAAGACCTGCCAGGCAGGGAACAGGGTGTCCTGAAGGAGGAATTGGGATGTGGATGGAGGCATGGAGTAGCTTTATTCCTGCAGAAAAGGCTGTGTGGTTGGGGAAGGGTATGACATTGAAAGCAGATGTGTAACCCTGTCCTGATTGGAAGGGATATGTGAACATGATGCAGAAGGTGAATGGAAGCTTAAAAGTCAAGGGAAAATGGATAGCAGCTGATGTGTTTTGGGTGGAGAAGTCTGGGGAGCAGGCAGGAAGAGCAATAATCACACTATTTTAATTCTAATGTCTACGATTTATGTGTCTACTATAGAACTATTTGTATATTTTAGTGTAGGATTCTGAAATTTTACAGGTATTTTCTCCAAAGTGGGACTTCCCACCTTCTTTGCAGATGTTTCTGTGACCCATGGGTGTCTCAAATGGCCCAGGGTGCCTCTGTGCTATTGAAACAACCAACTGCATCAAGCTCCTGGCTTTGGTCCCAGCCAGCTCCACAAGGCAGAAGGGACCATAAGGGGGATTTTTGTGCCTGCTTGGAGGAGCTGATTCATGGGATCTGGATGTGTCAAGACAGGGAGCCTCAAGGCAGTGAGGCCACACAGCTATGGGTGAAAGCAGAAATAAAGGGCAGGAGGCAGTTAAAACAGTTCTCTACATTTGTTCTGGGATTCCTTCCTCATTTCTCTTGTTTCCTGTTTCAAGCATTGGTGTTGATACCCATATGAACCATGCAGAAAACTCTGTGTTTTGGGCCTAAAGCTTGTGTTGGAATGACAAACTTCCTTCCTGCCAGTCTATGAAAAAGCCAAAGGAGAGCACAGTGCAGAAAACACCATTAATGGACACCTTCCCCACTTTAAAGAGTCATCCCTGCTATTTAGTGGTTCTGTAAAACCCTGGAGGCTTGCACTAAAGTGTAAATTATAGCTGTGGCACTTAGAGACAGATAAGTTGTGCTGTGGCTGTTGTTTGAAGGCTGGGAAATGGAGCCTGCAGGGCAGAAAAGTTGAAATCTCACATTTGGAGGGCACAGGAAGGTGAAGATGAGTCACTCAGAGATGAGTCTGAGTCAGTTTGTAGCTTATTCCTGTCCTGGCTGGGAACTGGGCTTTTCCATCACTGAGAAGAATCAAAACTAAATTAATATCACACCTTTTTGAGGACCTGCAGGTGAAGATGCCAGCACAGCTTGTGGGGATTGCTGCTGGCAAGGCTTTTGCTTTTGGGGTTGGCAGCTGGAAGCCAGCCAGGTCATGTTGGTTGGCACTGAGTGTCCCCTTCAAGGGACTTCCCCACAATAAGAGTGGAAATAATGGAATTCTAAGGGCTGGATCCACAGGGATAACGAGGTGTGGTGCCTCCTTCAGCACTCAGCCACCCACAGGTTTTATGGAGGCTTTCTTGCACTCACCTGCACCCAGGGAAAGTGGCTGCTCCAGCTAAAGCTGAGAGAATCTGTCAGAAAATTCTTAGGAAGCTGCCCAGGAAGCCCCAGGGATGTCTGGCACATCAGGAGCACAGTGTGAAAAGGCAACCTCTGCTCTGAATTGCTGTGCATGGGGGCTTGAACATCAGCTTTGAAGAACGAGGCTCCTGACCTTTGTCTCAGAAATCCCACGAATAAAAAAAAAAGGAAATATACAGTTGTAATTTAATAAAATAAAGCTCCTTTATTTCCTCTTTTCCCCCCCTCCTAGCTAAATTGCTTTCCTTATAATCTCAATTTTCTCAGACTTTTCAATGCAGCAGCTGAGAGTAGTTTTCATACTGAACCATTTCCACTGACAGTACCTTTCTTCCAGTAAAATCACAGCACATTCCCTTTGTTTTCAGACTCGTAGACAATCACATTTATCTGCTCATTGCCCTTCAATAGCAAGCAGCTTCTAATGGATTTCTGCATGAGGACTGTAGCCCCTACCCACTAATTGAAATTCAGTGCACAGAGTCACATCAGTGCACTGGGGTGGAGGAGAATATCAATGCACACAGCCAGGAAGAGGAATGGGCAGAGGGAATTTTCAAATTTTCAGTGCCCAGCAGCAAATGGGAGTGGGAATTCTGGGTGCATCAAAGCACTAGGATATAGTCATGTGCTTCAAACCCTCCCCTGAGCATCCCAAAATGTAAATGTAAATGGGGTGGAAATCTGTCCTCCAGGATTGAGGAGTGAGGCTTAGGGGTTTAGATAAAATGAATGCTGAAAACTTGACTACTTTTCAACCTCTGGTTAAGAAAAGCAGCCTTCAGCCAGCAGCTGGAGTGCAGTGACTCCTGTGCTGGATCTGAGGATCAGAGGCTGGGATGTGGAGCTGCACCTCGTGGTTAGAGGGCCTGGATTGATGGTCAGGAGAACTGGGCTTAGTTCCCAGCTCTGCCTTCTGGATGACCACAGGCATCTCAGCTCCCCTCTCTGTGCCACACTTCCCTCACCCATGAAACAGATCCTTTTCCTGTGGAAAGTCATTTGGGATGCTGCTGGAAAACAGGCACAAGAACAGATGAGCTCATAAGAAAGATGATGAGAGAGTTTTAAGACCCAACAGGGAGGGATGCACTGGATAGAAGGGATTTCTCTCAGAGGATGTGGACACAATTCAGCTTCCCAACAGAAGTGTCCTGTGCCATTTGTGAGGACCTCCCACCTTCCAGCTGCCACTCCAAAAGGGAATCATTTTCCTGAAGGTCTTATGTCTTTTGTATTTATGCTGCTTAGATGTTTCAGGAAAGTCAGAAGACCTCACCTGACTCTTGGCAGCTCCAAGTGGAGCCCTCTCTGCTGGCTGTAACAGGAGCTTGGGAGACACCTGCACACAGAGAAGGATCTGCTGCTTGAACAGAGGGTTTTGTTGTCACTTGAGATGTCCCCACACGGGGCAGGCAGATATGACAGAGGTCTGTGAGAGATCCATGCCTTGAGGAGGAGCAGCTGGAGAGCTGCTGGGAGAGTGTGGTGTGGAAAGGATGACACACAGTGCTTATATTTACTCACTTGAGTCCCTGTGTCACCTTGGGCACTGTGGGTCTCCTGTACACCCCAATACTCTGGTGCCCTAGGAAACAGAGGCCTATTTTAAAGTAGTCCCTAAAAACACCAGCTGGGCTGTGATTGGCATGGAATCCCTGGGGAGATCAGCACAACCAGATTCCCTTAGTGAGTCTCCTGGGAAGCTCAGCTTTAAGAGATGGGTTCTCCTGGGTCAGGTAGTCCAGGTAGTGACATCTGTAATCAAAACTACCTGTGATGACCAAACTCCAGTTTAGAAGAAACCAGGTTTCTGCTCCTCTGAACTAGGAAAGCTGAGCTTAGGGAGATCTTTTGGTAGGTTTTGGGGCGAGTTGCTTCATCTCCCTGTGCCTCAGAAGCCATGGTGGTGCTTCACTCTCTTATCTCCTAGGAGGTAAAACTCCTTGATAAGAGGAGCTATCTCTCAGAGAGATGATTTGGGCTGCATTTATCAGAACTTTCTTGTATATCCTGAAGTCCCCTCTCCTTGTACATACTGGGCAACCTTGCTGTTACTGAAAAGGAATATTTTTTAACATTTTTGTTTATTTTTACCCTGGGAGAAGGGACTGTTTCTCACAATATTTGCAGACAGCCCTCGCTAAAAGGAGATCTGATCTCAAGCATGGTCTCCAACCAGAACTATAATTTGAGTGGTGATAATAATAATAACAAACACAGCAATGATCATGCCCAAATATAGCACTTGGCACTGCTTTTCCTGTTCAAACCCCAGTTCCTGTGACTGTCATTCTTTGCACGCTTCCAAATGCTGGCATTTGGAAATGGCAGCCGCTTCCAACAACGCCTTTTTGTCCCAAAAAGATTATTTCCAGTCGAGTGCACTGCAAAGTGCAATGCTGCACTTCATCCCTCCAAGGTAGGGATGGGGACAGCGTGTGACTCATGCCTCTCATATGATGCTGGAAAGGGAATTGTTGGTGCAGCCTTCAGCTGGCCACTCTAATTTCAACCTGTGCCTCCTCCTTTTTGACTAAGACAAGTCCACTCTCATTATTTCCTCTTTTGGCTCTACAAGCTCTCCACAGATCCTCTTTCCCCATTTTTCTTGCCTTGCTCTCCTCAAACTTGCTCCATCTCTTCTTGCACCCACCAGGACTGGAGCCAACCTCCGCAGAGCCTGGGCAAGCTGTGTTTCTCATGAGAGATGGGGATTGCCCAGTTGCCAGAAGGTCTGGAGATGCTGGATGTGGGGCTGCATTACAGGCAGTCGAAACAAGAGCTGTGGGCCCAGAAAAATGCCATTATTTTCTTCCCAAATCAGTCAAAACCAGTCTGAAACATTCTCATTTCCAGAACAGCTGTCCCTCCTTTTAAACATGTCTCTGTAAAGACCTTATTTTGGTATTTCTAGTCCAAAGGAAACATTTTCAAATTCCTGGATTTAATAATGTTTCTGTTTGCTTGTGTTTTGTTTGTTTTTTTGATTTATTTTTTTAATTATTATTTTTTTTGTTGTGGGTTGTTGTTACTTTTTTTGTGGAGTATTTTTCCATAACAATTAACCTGAATCTTTCTGAGCTGTCAGATACCATCTGTGTTTGGGTTTAATGCTATCAGGCTCCCCTCTACCCCCAGCCAAGAACTGCATTCCCTTCTTTTACTGGATGAACATGGACACAGTGCAAGTCAAGGTCTAGGGTGTAGCAAGGAAAATGCTGTCCATCTTGGAATCTTGCTTCCCAGCTGAACAAAAAGGTCTAAGACACTGGAAAGCACTTTCATGAAGTCCCTGTACAATGAAAATAGGCAGAACATGAGGTCAGCATGACCCAAGCAAAATGCTTCCTTTCTGTTTAACAAAACAAAACAAATGGATTCAAGTGATTTTAAGCAGAAATGAAGTGGTTTGTTTTCATTTTCCCCAAAGGAAAAGAGTAGAACTGAGTACATGTGGGAATTCAAATTTGCAGGCAAATTACACGAACCTCCAGCTATACAGGGACTGTATTTTCCATTAAGCTAATGCATACAAATGGGTAGAAGATCCTCAGGCTGATGGAGTGATGGGATTTCTTGGACATGCTTGATTTCATGAGCATTCAAGAGAAATTAATGAAAATTGAAAAAATTAAAAAGCCTCTTTATCCAGGAAGAAGAGCAGATTGCCAGCCTCCCTCAAACCTGGAATACAATTAGGAGAAATAAAATTACATCAACAACAACCTCCTAGATCAGTGGGAATGTGGAGGGCCAAGGACAGCAGTGAAGAGGGAGAGGAGAGTCTAAGAGGTTGAAGGAAGAAATGGGAGGGAATTGATCCAAAGACAAACCAACTTCTCTCCCTACACTGTTTTGGGTAGGATTTACTGGACAGATGAAGAGGGATGGACAATGCTACTGAAGTTTTCATCCCTTGTGCCCACCGTGGCTGGTGTAGCTCACACTGGCAGCATGGCATGGTCACACAGACCCTGCTCTGGGCTGGATGGAGGGGACAGATGCCTTCCCAGGACACACAGACATGAACTCCCTGTGGAGCTGTGGCACTGGAGTGCCTCAGCCTTGCTGTGAGGTAATAAATGGAATCACAGAATCACAGAATGGTTTGGGTTGGAAGTGACCCCAAAAATCATTTCTTTCCAACCCCCTGCCATGGGCAGGGACACCTTCCACTATCCCCGGTTGCTCCAAGCCCTGTCCAAGCTGACCTTGGACACTTCCAGGGTTGAGGCAACCACAGCTTCTCTGGGCACCCTGTGCCAGGGGCTTACCACCCTCACACTGTAGAATTCCTTCCTAATACAAAATCCAAACCTGCCCTTTATCAGATTATTGGCCACATCCAACACACTTCTGACTGCCAGGATTTATTATCTCCCTTCTCAATCCAAGCATTTTCAGTGCCTAAAACCATTGGGCAGGCTCTGGGCACGATGCTGTGATTACAGTCACCTCCCTTAGATCAAGGGAAAGCAATGGTTCAGTTTTTGTTGCTATAACTGATATTCTGGATGTCAGGTGAAATAGCACAAGCTCAGACACGTCCTTGCACTTCAACACTGAAAGACCAACCCATCAGTGTGGGCTCCCTGAACCCTTTTGGAATGCTGGTTTTTAAATAATCACAACTTTGTGAGCCAGAAAGGAGCATCGTGATAATCTGATCTGGCCTTCACATCTGTGAGAAGACAAGTGATTCCATCCTGTGTTTTCAGTCCTGCAGCGTGGTCTTAGATCACCATTCCTTGGCATTGCAGTTGAATCTATGGCCTAGAAGAGGAATTATTCTCTTTCTCCAGGCGTGGAAGGACCAGAGAAGAAACTTGAAGGCTTCTCCTGACCTCTAACCCGGTATATTCCTCTTCCCAGGAGGTGAGAAGGAATCTGGGACCACAAAAGCTGAAGTGAAGAGGCAGAGGTTTTCTTTTCCTTCTCTCCCAATCCCACTGCATCCACGTTGTTCCTGTCTCATTCCAAGAAGAGGGATCCCACTGAGAAGCCAATGCTGACCCCACCTGCTGATTTTACTCACTTTGGGAAGGCTGTGTCCTTACCTGCTGTCCTGGGTGAGGGAAGCCAAGGGATGGGGGGAGCTGGCTCGAGGCAAGGATGAGCTGGATCTGCTTTCCTAAATCTGTGGATCTGTGGGAATCCAACAGGACAGTGCTTGGAACCCAATTGTCCAGCTCCCATCTGTGCTTCCTTCCAGGGGTTCACTTGTGCTGAGCACTTGACTCTCCTGCACCCCCAGGAAACCACACACACCCAGGAAATGACGTGTGAAAACAGAAGGGGACAACATTTTCTTGACTTGTTATCCCCAGACTACAGTGTTTAGTGTTAAATTGCACTTTCAGTGTCTGCTGTGCAGATGTCACCTCGAGCTAACCACTGACAGCTTCCTTCTGAAGCCCTGGAAGACATCAGGCACCTGGAAGTGTGATTCATTTGGCCTATTGAGGTTAAATAACCTCAGTCCAGGCAGTTTCTCTTTGTTGACATTGGAAACAACTGGCTCAGATGCTGATAGATCTGACGGTGTTTGAGCTGTTGAGTCCCATCCCCACACCTTAAACCAAGCAGGATATTTTCCTACAGTGTTCAGCTCTATCAGAACAGCAGAGCTGAGTCACCACCAGGCTGATGAGATGGTCACAGTGACCCCCTTCAGGCACCAACCTTTGTGTCTGTGAATAATCACTGCTGAGTGGCAAACTCAGGGTTTTAATGAGATCCAGGGTTGCTTTCTTTGCCTCTCAAAGGTCAGTTGTCATCTTGCATCTCATCCACCCTGAGTTCAAGTTACACTCAGTAATTGCAGAGCTGAGTGATCAGACCAGCAGTGGCAAGATCCCTCCCCATTTGTGCCTGCTCTGTTAGATTTATTGTACATATTTATACAGGGAGGAGGGGAAACCTAAAATTCTAAGATATTTACCATTTTTTGTGTGTGTGCTTTTATGTGGTTATTTTATACTTGTTGTCAGTTTTTCTGCATTAGGAAATTCCTTTTAAAAAGCCTCCTTTTCTTGTCTTATCTGCACTGTGGGGTGTTTGATGGTACTGACTGTGTCTATAACCACCACCATTGCAGGTCCCATGAAAGGCTGCTGGATTTATCTTCCTTTTGCATCATATCCTGGATCTGACAGTGCCTGATGTTATATACTCTAGCATAAGGTCAACCCAAAACCTGTCATCTCCTTTCTTCACTCATCCCTCTCTCCCCCCTTTTCCTGGCCACTCCAGCTGGGTTCAGCTCCATGCTTTGGCACAGGTGTGACTCTCTGCAAGCAGATCACTTGCTTTGACTTTCATTCCCCCAGTAAAACACAAAATTTTAAATCATCCCTGCTCAAATCTTGTTTATCACTGCTGCTGACAAGTTTCTAGTTACCACAAGCTCCGATTCCTACATATCTTTTTTGCATTTCCATTGTTTTTTCCTCAACAACCCAATCAGATGAGGATGGTTATTGCTCTGCATAAGAAGACAGTGTCAGGAGTAACAGGGAAGCTCAGGGGGTACTCAGGTGTTTTCCTGGATTTAGTGAGGAAATCTGGAAGTTCTTCATGGTAGCTGGAAGAATGCTGGATGACTTGTTTGTTGAGACTGAAAAAAAAAATCTTTCTTAGGGCGAGGAGTGGAGTGGTTACAATGACAGAAGAGAAGACAATGATAGAGGAAATGACATTAAGAGTGGCAGAAAAGAGAAACAAGTTTTTTTCTTGCTACTTTTATTTTCCAGGCTGCTAAAGCTCCGCTTTAAATTAAGCTTAACCTTTACTTTCAGAGACAGCTGAGGAAATATATTTTCAGCTGAAAAACAGGCGGCTGCTCTCTGAGACAGGCTTCCCCTTTGGGGCTGCCAAATCTCAATGCAGCTCTCAGCACTGTCCTCACTTAACCTCTCCCAGAGCCAGAAAATATACAAATAACTGGCTGCCTCCTGCCCTGGCCATTAATGCAGCTCACACCAATCAGACAAATTAATTCCAGTGCATTTAAACAAAACCCTCCTGTGGCTGTCAGACAGCCAGGGGAGTCTCCCAGTTTTACTGGAAAGAAAGTGGGAAAGGTAAATAATTCCAATCCAAAGTCCTCTCCAAGTGAGTGAGTGTGGCTGTCCTGGGAGTCCTCTGGAGGTGGAGATCCCACAAGCAGGGGGGACTTTGCTGTCCTTGAGGGGCACATCCATGCTGCCCTTTCCTGTGCCAAAATGACCAGGACACACCTGGATTTCTGTGATACAGCCAGGGGGTCTCTCCTGGAATCACAGTAAGGGTGGAAAAGACCTCCAAGAGCATCAAGTCATCTTATCATTGCAATTATCAATGTTAATACACCTGGGATCACAGTGTGAGCTTCTCAGAAAATCCTTTTCAGCACATGGCATCTCCTAAGTAGATATACAGGTACTAAAACCCAGTTTTTTTGTATCTACATGTTGTGCAGGAATGGGAAGACGAATGTTGAAATCCCCTGAAAGCTTCTGGGCAAAGTGTTAGGGTAAACCCCAGTTAGAATCTCCTTGATATAAATAAGTCAAATCTCCTGAAAAACAGTGAAATGTCACAACACATATATACAGATAGATATATAGATATATAAATAGCTAGACATATATTTACATACACTCTGCATGGGTGTATAAATATAAATATATGTGATTGTGGTTAAATATCTGGTAATATATTTCATTTCTGATCAATCTATAAAGTCAGAATAATATTTTAAGCTCCTGGTGCAGTAGATTTAGTTCAAAGCACTGGACTCCTAATAAAACTTGTGTATTATACACAAGTGGTTCCTGCAGACTGATGTCTGGTGTGACCTAGAAAGAAGCATCCATCTCATATCTCATCTCATCTCATCTCATCTCATCTCATCTCAGCCTTTTTAAGGAAGAGGAAGCACTGCACTGAAACTTAAAATGAGGACCTGCCCCCGAGGAAGATCAGTTCTGCAGCTTTCAGCAGATGCTGCAATATGGACAAGCTTTCCTCAGCAGAGTGTGGACAGAGTACATTAGGGCTTGTGTGCACTCTCAGTGGCCCTAATGGCAAGGAGCTACTGCAGACAAAATAAAATGGGAGAGATAAACTATAACCAACAGAGATAAGGTAGGAGAACATTCCTATGCCTTGGCACTGCTCAGGCCAATATCCATGTGCAAACTTGGCTTTGGGATCCCTTATAATGACTGAGGGAAGCAGGCACTGTGCTCCCCAAGGATATGTTGTCCTCCAGCATCTCACTGTGATTGCATTGGCCAACCCCACCACACTTCTCCTGTGGTTTTGCTTGGTTTGCTGCCTGCTCAGAGGTCACCACCTGCCCCTGGGACAGAAACCCTGGCAGGGCTGAACAAGCTGCTGCCCCAATCCAGCATCCTTTGGCAAAATGAAGCTCTGGAGTGGCACGGTGCCATCTGCAGCAGATGGGCACAAACATGTTGTCACCCCTGATGCAGGCCCATGTCCCTCCCAGGAGAGCTCTGCAGGAGCCTTGTCTGGGCTTTGTCTGGCTTGTCACCTTCTGTCCACCCATGTGCTGGTTCTGCACTCACTGGGTTACCCCAGCTTAGAATAAACTGTGCTGTGTTTTGTCTTCCTGAGAGCCAGTTTTTACATCCATAGCACCGTGGAGGAAATTAAAGATCCAAGCAGATCTTCCCTCAGCTCTGCTCTGATTTAATTTCCTGCTCTCTTCTCCAACCCTTCTGACTCACTGATGTCACCTGCAGCTGGGGCCACCCTAGCTCACAGTTTCTGTAGCAATCACAGCTTGAAGAAAACAAACAACGTGGAACTTTAGTCCCAATGTTCTCCCAGGTGCTCTTTTATCCAAAGGACCTTAGGGCCAAGGACATGTCCTGTTCACCAGGACAGGGAGTTCTGTGACAGCCTGTCAGCTAGCCTGGGGTGTAGGAAAATTGATCCTGGCACACACTGGCTTTTAAATAGATGCTGTAGAAACTTAAGGTGGGGTTTGGATTATGGAATGGCTATGGGATGGACCCTGGAAATGTTTTGTAGCTTCATGTTTCTGGAGACATTGAATTTAGGTGTTTAACTGAGCCAAGGCAAGAACCAAGCAGGTGCCAATCAGGAAAACTGGTTGTTTGGGAATGCTGAACAGGTTAAATTTGTCCAGCAGGAACTGGTGGTTACTGGAAGTCTTTGATTCCCTTTCCCAGCTGCTTTCATAAAGGGTTTGTTGCTGTCTGGGTCTGCCCCAGCCTGACTGTCTGCAGCAAAGTCAACAATCCCAAGTGTGCTCGTCTCTGCTCATGGGGTGGTGGCTCTGCAGTATCAGCCCTGGGCTACACGGGGTGAAATCCCCTCCTGCCTCTGCCCTGCAGCTCTGCACTCTGGCTCTGCTCTGGAGTGGCTGTCACACAGCTCTGCTGAAGTTCCTTGGCCGGGTCAGGCTGCAGTGAAATTTTTTTTAGTCAATGAGGATGCTATGAATGATCTCACAGTGTTTTGTTAATTTATTCCCTTTCTTGTAGGCTGGTAACACACACACACACACACGCACACACAGACACACAGAAAAAAAAAAAAAGAAGGGGTGAATTGTGTATTGTTGCTTAATTCTGAATAAAACTGCAGTGAATTTCACAAGATGTACATAGCATAGATTCAAGGGGTCCTTTCTAGCAGATGCCTGAAGCCAAAAGCAGATAAAAATTTTTAGCAAGGTCTGATTTATGGTCTGGTTTGACAGATATTCATATGGGTGTGAAACACTTCTGAAGAAGTGCCATGGAGCATTGCATCCCCTGTCACCTTCCTCGCTGCCTGCTCCCCCTCAAATTAGATTTTGTAATTGAAGTGGTTTCAGCTTCAGGCTGGTTTTTCTTGCTTCAGTTAAATCTCATGTTTCAAGCTGATGATGTTTCACACATGGCAGATTGGCACCTGTTATCTAAGGGTCCAGCAATGCTGATCATGATTGAGTTTTGCCCAGACAACACGCTGGAATAAATCAACACGATGTGTTGGAAGGGTTGTTGCTGGGCTTTTTTTTTTACACCAGGCTGGTTTTACCCTCAGCAGGATTAATAACAGGCAATTTTCTAATGAGTCCATAAAGTCCTGCCTTGGTGTAACACGAGGTCTTTGCCCTTTGCTTTCTCAAAATCCTGCAGCACGGTTCTGTGGCTCCAAATGCCACGGGTGAATGACAGAAGACAATCTCAGTTTAATTGCCCAGTTGTGCAGGCAGGAGCCACACAGAAGGTGCATGCCCAGCACAGGCAGCCGAGGACACAGCAAGAGGAGAAGGCAAAGGAAATGCTATGTGTGGTTATAAAGCAATAGAAAGAAAAAAATGCAAAGATAAACATTTCATGCACACACAAGGCACCTTTGTTGCCTCGAGTATTATCCAAAAGGATGTCAGTTATTTCTGAGTATTTTCTGGAGTGTTTTCCTTTTTTTTCTTTTCGGCTTGTAACAAATGGAAACTCTATTTCATTATGTTTTTGGAACAAAAGCGAGGCAGCTCTCACAGCCTCTCACGCACTGTGTACAGTTCTTTTCCAACCTTAGGGATTCCTTAATGATTCTCTAACAGCAGCAATAGTGGCTGACAATGTTTCCTCAAGAGAAACACCTGAAACTTGGGTGGCAGGTGGAGATAAGAAAAAGCAAAACTTGCCCAACAGCTTGTTTTCATTGTGTGACTAATTCTGTGCCTGTTCACAGACTGTGTTCCTGAAGAGCTGGGGAATGACTTAAAACAAAATTATGTCTTTGCAGAACCAAAGACATTGGTTTCCCTTGTTTGAGTAGGTAAATATTAATGTCAAGGTTTTATGCAGAATTTTCAGCCCCTGAGCTCAAAGATCTGTACAAAGCAAGGGGGGAAGAACCAGATCCTCATTTTACAGAGGGTAAAACAGAAGCACAGAGAAGTAAAAAGTCTTCTCAAGTTCATCCTGAAGGTTTCCTGCAGCTGATGCTTTGGCTGTACTTCTTCTAGAAAAGACCCATTTCTTCAAAACCTGAAGAGAGGAGGTTATCCAAATCTCCCTGACCTGACTGAACTCCTTGAATCTCACTTCCAGCCTAAATATCTGAGTTTATTTATGTGCGAAAAAAAATTTATGTTATTTTAGGAGCAAAGACTAGATGAAAGACATAGACTCATTTGAAAGTCTCATCTTAAAGCCATTTAGTGACACACACATTTTACCAGAAATGTTTAATGAAGTCTTTCAGATGGACAATTGCCCTGAGCATGTGACAGCTCACACTGAGTTGTTTTTGGAAATGAATGCAAGCAACCAGCCAAGACGGGCAGTCTGCAAGAGGCAGGGCCAGGAGTGGGTCACTGGGACACCCGGAGCTGGAGCACAAAATGGGTCTGTAAAAATCAGCTCAGCACTTGCAGGAGGATGTGTGGATGCAGACTCTCTTTTTAACCATTACTGTCTGTGTCCTACCTAGGGGGATCAAGAGAAACTCACTCCCAAAGAGCCTCAGAGCACAAAAACCCTCACAGAAGCCACTGTCACCGATTTTTGTCTCTGTTTGGCTGTATTACAACTTTACTCAAATTTCTGACAAACACTGGCTCTGTTTGAGTTTGACTCCAGGCACAGTTACCAACCCTCTCTGTGTGGTTTGGGGTAGGAAGTCTTTAAAATGGACAAAGTGGAGCATCCACTGATTTTGAAAACCTGACTTTGTCAAATGTATCTGTTGGGTGCGGGAAACAAGGAAATCAGGATGAAAAAAAAAAAGAGAAATAACTGGCAGAAGTGCAGCCAGGATACCTCTCGTGCATTTTCTCCTGTTGATATTTTGTCCCGTGCCTGCTGAATCAGCATTTTCCTTCTGCCAGCCTGTAAACAAGAAAATAAAGAGGCTAGTGACCTTGGCCAAACGAGCCCATTCCACTCTCCTGGAAGTCCTGGATCAAGGAGAAGATCTTTGTCCATCTCAGGGCACAAAGCCCAGCCAGCCCTCCTGGAGTGCCCAGCTATTGGTGAAATGCTTTCCAAGCATGCAGAGCTAAGACCTTTGAATCCCTCAAGAAGGGGACTAAAGCCAAAATTTCAACAGAAGCTCCCATCCTCAGCTGTCATTGACACACTAAAGATTTTGTCTCAATACTAAAGAGAAGAGGAAAAAAAAAAAAAAAGAACAGGAGAAAGAGAAAAGGGTGTTTCAAGGCAAGAGAAGTTCTTGGAGAAGCTTCTTCTAAGTTCACCTCGAAGTAAAATGTAACCTTGCAGAACTGAGACTCCTTGGTGCTTTGCCATGTAGGGTTGAAAACAGCTTTTTCTTTGAATTCAGATGCTAAGTAGACCCAGAGCTGCTCAGTGCTTGCACATGAAGACACCACAAGCATAACTGAAGCAGTCAGGGTCAGGCACCCCACTCCAGAAATGCTGAGATAAAAAAACCCCAAATCCACCCAAGAACAGCAAAAACAACAACGTCTTCCCAGCAGCTTTGGGCTGGCAGAGGGGGAATGAGGAGAACTTTGCCGTGCTGACTCACAGGGTACAGCCTGCGTGTCATTGACTTTGCTCTCTGGTCCCAGGAATTTCCCTTCTACCAGCTAAGGAGCAACTGGGCCTTAGCAAAAAGGAGAAACTGATATTTTGGTCACATGTCGGTGGCAAAGACAGGCTTGACAATGAGCTATTTTCTTCTTGCATTGAACAAGGAGCCTCAGTTGCAGGGAGAAAACAATATAATCTGAAAAACTCTCTGTTTCCTCAGCTGGCAGAGGCTATCAAGGGTCAGGCTGGCTGGGAAGTGTCTGGACAGAATTATTTGCAACTCCCAGATCTCTTCTAAACTGTGGTGACCATGAGGTGCTGGAGGATGAAAAGGGATGTGGATTTATTGTAACCTTTGTGTGACATATGATCTTGCCATATACTACTGAATTCCCAGAGGTTTTCAAAGTGAATGGCAGGGATTCTCTGCCTCAGGGCAGAAGGAAAACCTGCTGGACCAGTGTCAGTCAGGAGGGGCACAAGAAATGATGGGGACCTCTCGATTTTGGGGGTGAGAAAAGCTATTTCAGGAGACAGGCTGGCTGTGTAGGCTCCCATCTGAGGGCTCCTGGAAAAGCTGCTATGAGCATCCTTGAAAACACAAGGAGGGAAGCTGCTCTCCACTGTTTTGCCTCATCATTGGGTCAAGAAGCCAAGTGGGTCCCAATTTCACTGGCTTCTTCATCATCTGAAGGATGGGTACCAAGTGGTGCCTGCTCAAGGAGCCTTTCCATGGATATGTCATCAGGACTCTGCATTAGCCAAATCTTCCCTCATAAAACTGCTTCATTAATGACACATCATT
Source organism: Buphagus erythrorhynchus (assembly GCA_013400855.1). Taxonomy (NCBI): domain Eukaryota; kingdom Metazoa; phylum Chordata; class Aves; order Passeriformes; family Sturnidae; genus Buphagus; species Buphagus erythrorhynchus. The sequence continues at coordinate 24,701 of VZTT01042780.1, read as the reverse complement.
AATGGGAACTGTTTTGGCCTCTTTATGCTTCTGCAAAGCTGGTCAGACAAACAGAGCTTAGCATTCCCAGAAGGGTAAAAAATTCCCCCTCCCTCCACGGCTCCTTTTGGAGGAGGGAATATATCTGTGAGTGTATAAACTGCAGTTCATGACAGATTTGCTGAGGCTCCAGGGCTGATGTGTTTGGCAGCCTCTGGAACTTGGTCCTTCACCAGGAGAACACGTTGGATGTGCTGGGGTTGGGAGGAGGTTTCACAAGCTCTGATCCCTCCAGGCTCCCTGAAAGCAGCTCTGCTCAGTCAGAGCCAATTTGTGGGACACCTTGTCAACAGGCAGGCAGCACAGAGCACCCACAGGCTGTTTGCAGTGATGGTCTGCAAGAGCTGAGCTCTCCAGACAAACAGGCAGGCACCTCTTCGTAGTGTGAGGGAGAATAGGCTGCCTGGAAATATTGAACAAAGAAATCTTTTGGAGCAGGTTCTGAGACCAAAGTTCTGTGGCTCCATAAAGATCTTGAGTGGAAGCCACATGTGGTGTCCAGCTGCTGTCCATGGCCCAAAAAAGCTTCCCAAAGCCACAACACAGACAGGTCTTACCACCCCAGAGGAGGGACTGTGAGTGGATGCATGCAGGGCTCACTTGGGTGAATTTGGTGGACAGCAGATCCACTTCCCTGGAGAATCCTGCTCCGTGCCAAGGGGCAGGGAAGGTCAGTGGTGTGTCACCTCCTGGTGTTCGTGCTCTGGGGTCCAGCTGGGGCCCTATGGACCTGTGTGTTCGTGCCCCCATCTAGTGGCTGTCCCCAAGGCTGCACATCCTCTCCTGCTCCTCAGGTGACATGCAGCTCCGAGGGGAGCACTGTGACTCTGCAGGTGATGTTTTTGGGGTTCTGTCTGGCTTGGGACTGTGCCCTTTTGCAGCCAGGCTCCATGGCACATTCCCTCGTGGTAAATTTCTCGTGCACAAAATTCCTTGAGGGGCAAAAAAATCAATTTCGGATAAGATGAAATGCTTGTAAGTGAAACGGGATTGTGTTTCTTACTCCTCTCCATGTTCCCAACACACGATCTGATGTTGAGGAATGTGTCCTTGAATGGAGCCCATCATCTCGGACAGAGCTTCAAAGAGGGGAAAAAAATATTTTGGTGATGGTAACTCAGGTTTTCCCTCACCCTCATGTGTATGACTTGCTTTTGTGTAAGCAAAATTCACTTTGCAATGTGGTTACCTAAAAGAAAAAAAATAACAAAATCATTGAATAATTTGGGCTGTAAGAGACCTTAAAGACCATCCAGTTCCAACCCTCCTGCCACAGCCAGATTGCTCCAAGCCCCCTCCAACCTGGCCTTGGACACTTCCAGGGATCCAGGGGCAGCCACAGCTTCTCTGAGCACCCTGTGCCAGGGTCTCACCACCCTCACAGGGAACAATTTCTTAGTAATTTCTAACCCAAATCCCCTCTCTTTTAGTTTAAAATTGTTCCCCTCTATCATATCACTGCCTATGTAAGAAGACTCTTTCCCTCTTTTTTATAAACCCCCAAAAACCACCACCAGCAACAAAACAAAGGACTGTGTGTTCAGGTGTGAGCTGCTTCCCCAGGCACGGGGTGAGCGTTCAGACAGTGTCTGAAGTGAAAGTGGAAGCTGTGTGCAAACATTTGGCTGCTCTGCCAGAAGCTGGGAAACAACACGATGTGATTTTAGTGCTGAGTGTAACTGGAATCCCCCAGTGAGCCCAAGACACTCCAGCAGCCATGTGCCTTTTCCACAAGCTGCATCACATATCAGCTCCAGAGGTGATATAAAGGGATCTCTGTTTTCTGTAGGTATTTTTACAGCTCCTGTTACAGCATTATCTCAGCTCTTTACAGCCTTTATTGTATCTCCCCCAACTCTTCAGGCAGGTAGTTAGAGTTTTTGCTGGGAAAATTGAAGTGCACAGAGATGTAATGAAGATCCCAGAGGAAATAATCACCAAAGAATATAGGGAATTGAACTTAGATCTCTGCCTACCACTGATCTGCCTTATCTTAAATAAACTCTAAACAAAAGAACCCTAAATAAATAAACCCTAAAAAAAGCCACAGAACCTCTACAGCAAGTGCAATTTCCTATAGATTTTTAATTTGTGAATAGATGTCCTTTAGGTGCATCCTTAGGGCTCTCTGGTTGGTTTTTCATAGCGTGCCTTGGCTGCTCTTACAGGCATAAAATAATTTTCAACAACAGAAAACCATTATTTTTCAGCCATGCCTGCCTGACTTAGCAAGTGCAATCCCTTGTGAAGAAAAACCACTTGTCAGGACACATGGATTGGGGACTGCCAGCTCTGTCAGAGTAGCACAGCCAAGGCTCAGGAGCTGGAGGTGGGGATGGTGTTCCCTCTGAGTTTTTATCTTTCAGGGCACTCAAAATCTTCTAGGCATTTTATTCCACTTGTGACATCCCATTTCTAGCTGAAACGCTTGATTTCTTGAAATGCAAGGTCAGATCTGTATCTCAGCCCTCCTATTGCTCCTCTCTGTATCTCTTCCAGTTTTGCTTGTCTTTTTTGGAGAACAAGAACTGTGCTTCATATTCCAAATGTGGAGAAGGGTCTGGATATCTGTGGTACCCTGATCTTTCCAGTTACATGCTGGCTTTCATTCCCATTCTTCCAATGTCCTTCTTCACCATCCACCTTGAGCTGTCCCCAGACTTCTTCCCTGTCTCTCTGGGTTCTCACATGGCAAAGTGGAGAAGTGAGTAGTTTCTGATATAGAACCTACTCAGGCCTTTTTTCACCCAAAAGGACAGCAGCACTGAGTAAAGTCTTCCAGAATTAAGTTATTCAGTCAACACCTTCCTGGAGGCATGGTGGGGAGTAGGATGGTCTCATGAATCTGTTTTTTCTGTGCTCTCAACCAAAGGTCACCAACTGGGGAGTTGTCTTGGTGAAAACTGCCCAGTCTGAGGGCTAATAAACAAGCCCTCTTGGATGCAGTATGGTTTGAAGTTGGGCTGGAAGAGAGAGGAAGAAAGTTTTCTTTTCAGGCCCTGAAGTGATCCCAGATTTGATAAACCCACTCTTTTCCTTCCTTTTTATTCCCTCACCTCCCAGGGGTACAGCTCCAGTATTTATGAATGCAAATGCTTCTTGGGTCAAAAGCAGGTCAGAAGATGCAGGCAGGGTAACACATCCTCTGTTCCACCAGGGCACATGCTGCAACACAGAAAATGCTGCCCATGCCCCTTAAGTGCTCTGTTCTCACTCCCCTGCCCTGTCCTACCCTGTGGAGGCTTTGGCTTTCTGAATTCATGAAGGCTGAAACAATCAATATTAGCCTGATCTGCTGAGCCCTGGCTCTGCATTTCTAAAAATGGATGGGTTGTATAATTTTTTTGGCTGCGAGGGAAGTAAAGGATGGAAAATGACCATCAAAAGCTAAGGCTGTTCTCATCAGCTGCAGGTCACTGCTAAGGCAGAGAGGTTTCTCAGGAGATGCAAAAACTCAAGACCTCTGTGGCAACAAGCACTAAGTGCCCATGGATTTTGGAAGAGAAAACATGATTCTCAGCCTCCCAAGGCACAGTGCCTGTGCAGACTGTGGGCTAGGCTGAGCTCTTTGGCACCTTGCTCACCTGCCTAAAAGCCTCCTGAAGCCACTAGGGAGAGTTTTGACCTTTATTCCCTGCCTTTGTCAACTGAGTGTAGAGGAGCAAGGTCTGCTCCTTGGCAGAGAGCAGCCTGAGCCTCCCCTTCCATCCTTCTTGATGTCCTCAGCCATGTCAGTTATTCAAGCAGGTTCCTGTGCTGTGCAAGTGGTGCTGTGAGCTCTAGAAGACTCTTTAGTTTGGTTTTCACTGAAGCATGAACCCAGAGAAACCCTCCAGATCCATGCCAGCATTCCAGCCTCCACAGACAGCACATCCCTGTGTTGTCCATGTTTCTGCCTGCCTGGGGACATTGGATCTTATTAACTAATTGGTCCTCATGACAGTCCTGTGCTGCATCTGTCCCAGGTCAGGGGGAGGGGAGAGCTGATTTCCAATTTCCATGATTGCCTGGGGAGCTGATGGGGAGCACAGATCCACCCTGCCCAGCTGGCAGCTGCCCAGCCCTCTCCTGTCTGCCCGTGGTGCCTCCAGAGATCCCCAAATGCTCATAACAAGATCATTTATGAATGCTCATCGTGCTCAGCCCCCTGCACAGGAAATACAGGCAGAATCTGAGCATGATCACAGAATATTTATGCACTAGTTATTCTTTTAACCTTGGTCACCATCTGTAAGTCCTGATCCTATTTATACACTGGCTGTCATGCTAGCAGTGTTGAACTGACCCAGCTGGCCTCCTTCCTGCAGATAACGATGAGATTATCTAACTTACCATCCTGCTTCCTGCTTGGAGGACTAAGAAACATACTTCAACACTGGCAGCTGGGAGCGTAGGATTAATTGTCACCCTCACTGATGCTCTAAGAACCTGCTTGTAGGTAACCCAAGAAATCTAAATCATCCCTTCCCTGTTTGTTTTCTGCTGAGCAATAGCTGACACGGGTCACGCTGTTCAGTGAACAATGGAGGGATGAACACTGCTGTTCAGTGGAGAAGAGGGATGACTCCTAAGATTGTAAAGTCACCTCTGGACCAAATTCAACTCTTGATGTCAGTGGAAAAGCATTTCCAGCCTGGTCTGCACATGACACTGCCCTGCATGAAAGTGATCTGTGTGTAAATGAGCTTGGAGTTGCACTGGTTGCTTAGAAAAAGATGATATGGAAATAATACATAAGACTTTGTAGAACTGATTAGATCATCCTCCTCAAAGGTAAGGCAGCAGGGGAAGGCCACCCTCCAAAGCAAGTAGTTGCTCCTATCACTTTGACTTCATCCCTCTTCCTTCTATTCTTCATCTATTCTTCCTTCCCCAGCAGAATACTGGCCCATCCTTGGAGAGCTGCTCATCCTATGCATGGAGGAGAAAGACATTTTGGGGGAGAAGAAGCTGCAGACATAGTCCTCGTGTGTGAGGAGGCCAAATTGCAGTTTCCCAAGCATCAATCATCTGTCAGCTTTCAACAGTTTGCCATCACAGCTTGACAGCTCACTTATCTGATGGAACACATCAGAATGTAATCCACGGCTGCACAGGCACAGATTAACTTCACTAAGAGCACTCATGGCCTTTACAAAGAAAAGGACAGCCAAATGAAATTCAGTGGATGTATTTCTGCTAAAACCCATGTGCCTGCAACTGTCTGGGTTAGAGCACACACAGCCTGGCTGCAATTCCCCTCCAAATGAGGTCATTTGAAACAGTACAGCAAACATTGCTGGTGCTGCTGCATCATGCTGGGCTGTCAGACAGATCCCAGGGCTTTAATGCAATGCTACATATATATTTATACAGTTGCCCATACTTATTTAATTAGGAGATGCAAATGCTGGCGAGAGACAAAGCAGAAAATGCCAACAAAGGCAGCTTTAGCTCCCGCTGGCGTGGAGGCGTTTGCTGGGGGATACAGCTGCATCAGCAGCTTCTTTCTGTGTCTGGGGGCTGTATCTGCCTCTGTTAAACCCTATTGATTAGCAGTAAATTGGCTGCAGTGATGTCATTTTCCAGGGGAGGCAGAGGGGTAAGGGTAGAGGGGTAGGGTTGTTCCTAAGCTGACAGCTCTGTGGGGGATGTACTCGTAAATCACGGAGTAATTATGATTGGAGAAGACCTCTCATATCATTGAGTCCAACCATGAACCCAACACTAAAGCACATCCCTGAGTGCCACATCTACACACCTTTACAATCCCTCTAGGGATGGTGACTCCACCACTTCCCTGGAAAACCTGTTCCAGTGCTTGATAACCCTTTGGTGAAGAAGTTTCCCCTAACATCCAGTATAAACCCTGCCTGGCACAACTTGAAGCTGTTTCCTCCTGACCTATCATTTGTTACTTGTGGAAAAAGCCTGACCCCCACTTGTCTACAATCTCCTTTCAGGGAGATGTAGAGGTGATAAGATCTGCCCTGAGCCTCCTTTCCTCCAGACTGAACAACCCCAGCTCCCTCACTGCTCCTTGTAAGACTTGTACTCCAGACCCTCAAGGCATGAGACAACAATGCCTGGGATGAAAAGGCTCATGATCACAGAAAAACCTTGGGAAAGGCTGCCTGGCACAGGACAGCATGGAGGTGACTGTCCCTCCTTGGTCTGGCCCAAAATTTCCTGTGGCTGCAGCTGTGGTTGGGTCGGGGCACTAAGGGGACAAATGTAGTGTCCTTTGCAAAGCACAGAGTGGACGTGTGGGATAGGGCTGCAAGAAGCAGCTTGGATGAAACAAGCTTCAGAACAGCTGACCCTGATCCTAGAATCATAGAATCAGAGTATGATAGAATCACAGAATGGTTTGGGTTGGAAAGGATCTTAAAGATCATCTAGTTCCAAGCCCCTGACGTGGGTAGGGACACCTGCCTCTAGACCAGCTTGCTTCCTGTCTTCTCTTGGCTGGGTGTGCCCAAACATCTGCAGTGTGTAGTGGTAGGAAATGTCCAAAATTTGGATAAGGAGGGATTGATATTTTTGCTGTTTGCTGTGAAAATGGGAAAGAAAGGAAGAACTCAACTGCAAAACCTTGTCAGGACATTCAGACACATCACACATCATGTTCCATAGCAGGTTATGCCTGTCCCAGTCCAAACTGGGAGGCATCACTCCCTCAGCAGTGGTGTAGAGACAGATCCTCCAGGTACACTGCCCAGATGTGCAACAGTGACCTGGTAAAGATGGAGCTTGATCAAGACAACCTAATTAACCTTTAGGACATTCTCAGTGCCCCCATTTGTCACAGCTTTTCTCAGAAAATTGCACTCATGCCATTAGGAGCAGAGTACAAGAGGGTGGGACTGGTTGCAAGGCTGTGTACAGAATTAAGACTATGGAACAGAGATCANACAAGAGGGTGGGACTGGTTGCAACAGAAATCACTTTAGAATCCCTTCCAACCCAGGCCACTCTGTGATTCTATTAATTTCACTAGAGAAAAAAAAGCAAACCCAACATGGAAACAACCTGAAAGCTCAGATAAGTTTACTTTCACCCTGAACAAAAAGCCCCCACATTGCCTGTCACGATACTCATTTGGGTCTGAAGTGGGATCTGGAGTGAGACTTTCAGATTGGAAATATCACCCCTCTATCTGTTGATCTTGAAAGTTAACCTGTCCCACAGCTGTAGGATGCACATACTCTCCTGAATGGCACAGTTCAAAGTGGAAATACTAAATACTCATGATTCTACTGCAGAGGCTTAAACTAGGATTCAACTCTGGTTGAATTTCCAGCCAACCTGACATTTTTTACTCCTTTGTTTTTCTTGCAAAATGTGTAAACCCTGAGGTTAATATGTTTGATTCTCCAATCTCAGTGAACTTGGTGTTATTCTCCTGAAACTGTCAGACCTTGAAGTGTTCATGTGTACTAAATCCCAGAGAGTTTTACTTTGAAGCAACGGTGCTGGGATAATATTTGATACCCAAGAGAAGATTAGAAGAAGACACATTCCTCTGCCAAAATTAAAGTTTATCAGAATTGCTGCAACACAGACTCAGAACAGAGTGAAACTTTTTGGAAGATTTTCTTAGCTTTGGCTTTGGCAAACCCTGCTGTTTTGAGCTGCCTTTTATTCCCCAAAGAACCCTGAAAGTAAAAGAAAATTGTTTCCAAATAAGAATAATTAAAGCTTGCATAACACAGTCTTGCATTCAGTTACAAAGTCAAAGAAATCAATCAGGGCATCTCGCTTGTACAAACAATGTCTTAAATTGCATGGAGGAATGTTTTGTGATACCCCCAATTTAAAAAAAATATCTGGCTATACTTTGTTCTAAATTTGAAAGTTCAAAAGATACACAAAACCTAAACAATCCTCATACTTTTCTCCACTCCCTCTTGCTAAAGACCTGCCCTGAAAACCAACTCCCAAAGTTTTGGTTTGAGAAAAAACAGGTAAAACCATCAGTTTTGCCCTTGAATTTCTCTGTGCTTACCCCAAGGTCTTTAAAACCTAAATAATTTTGTGCTCTTATGCACTGGTCTATTTTCTCTCTCTATTTATTTCATCTTTTTCAGGCTGTACATGCTCTAGGTGATGGATATCTGTATTTCAAGTGTTTTCTTTCTAGTTGATTAGCATGTAGGGAGACAGGGATCTCTGACTGCAATACTCTCAATAAACAAATCATGAACAATTCAGTGATGGTTAGTTCTTTGGGGCAGGACTCTGTAATACAGCCCACCCTAAATAACTCTGTCAAGACATGTTTTGGGAATAGAGGCTAATATAATAATTCTGGGGATTTTTTTTAATGAAAGCAAAGGCATGCAGAGCAATGTCCTCCTCCTCTGAAGAGCATCTGCCAACACCCTGGGATGCTGCACGGTCATGGCAATTATTGAAAAGATGGAATAGGCTGGCAGCAGTGCCAGCAAATTCCATCCTGCTGAGAAGGAGGGGTTGCAGTCTTGGTAAGAGCTGGATCAGATAAACAGAAGGGTTGCTTTTCAGTAGCTGGTGCCCAAGGGCTGGTGCACTGTAACTCTGCCACTTGAACATATCGAAACCCAGCAGCCCACAAACATTCTTCTGGTGAAGGAGATCAGCCCAGGGCAGGGTGTGCAGCTAGGGATGAAATGCAGGTTCCTTTTCCTCAGATACAAGTTATGATGTGATGTGCCAGCAGATCTGACAGCAATTCCATGATTTTCCACAATCTGGGATGCCTGGAGCAACTGCCTGGTCCTCATTGCTGGTTTAGAAACCAAATGACCATTTCCAACTAACTGGACGTCCCTTGGGAGAAGTGTAGCTCTGTTCTTAGGCACAGGGTGTCATTCTTGGGGCTGTTGGACTCAATGATCTTCGTGGGTCCCTTCCATCCAGTGATTCTGTGTAGTTTCACCTCTCCAGACTTCACCCATTTCCAAGTAAGAGAATATCAAGGCATTTTCCTCAGTGCTGCCATTTCAAGGAAGGAAATGGCTACTTCCACAGTCATGCTGGAATAGTGTAACACAACCTACCATAAAGGTAATCTAATCTGGTCTAAAAACAGCTTCTGTTTTTGCAGTGGTGATCAACCCACCTGTTGTGTCCACAGAACACTGAGGGACCTGCAAATCCCAGGGCCAATGGCAAGGCAGGAGAAATTTACATTTACCTCCTTTTCCCTCCCTTTCAGTAGGGATCAGAGACCACAGGGGTGTTCCATGCTGTTCTTTCCATCTCACAGACAAAGCCAACACAGGGATCAGACCCTTCTTACTGACACAAGCACCCAGTGCATGCATCCAGAGGTGTCTCCTTGTGATTTAGGAGCCCAAAGGAGATTTAGTTAAAATAGCCAACAGAATCTGGGCAGGGATCCAGCCAGTCACATGCAGGTGCCTGACACAGAGTGAGTTATGTCACTGCCTAGATTATCGACGGTGATGTTCAATGTAGTTTTCCAAACACAGATGTGTAGCAGATAAATTGTGTGCTAAAAAGTGTCCCCTGGCTGTGGAGGGAGTCTGACCCTGGTGTTTGTTTTGCAGAAGACATCTGCCAGACATTGGTTTGATGAGCTCATCACAGTAAGGAGGTGACAGGAGCAAACAACCTCCATTGCATTACTTTGACAAATGTACAAGACAGACAGATGTTTGTCTCTCTCTTCAGATTATGACAGCAAGAGTTTCATCTTCATTCTGCTGCTTAGATAATTAGGGATAAATATTTTCAGTTCTCTTGCCTGTTCCCCCTTCCTCTAAATCCAAGGGAAAAAAAATGGATTTTGAACATGCACAGGGAATACTTTCAAGAGACAAAGTGAGTTTGAGTGGGGAAATTTTCTCTGCCAGTGCTCTGTTTTCAATTAGTTTTATGAATTTCTGTGGTTTGTGTTTGTTTCCAGAAGATATTAAGCCACTGACCTGATCCAACATGAGTAAGACCCAGGTCCTGTAGGCACAGGATGGTGTTCAGTGCCATTCATGGTTTGCTTGAAGCCCTGGTCACTGCCAACACACCTTTGTTTCTTGTTGGTTCAGTGTGGTTTCTTGAGGTTCAGTGTGACACCAGGAGCATATGACCCTGGCCTGGGCAGCAGGGGAACCAGGATTATGGGGCACACAGCCCATGCCTGCAGCCAGGGATCCTTCCCAGACTTTCTCATGACCTTCCTAAACTACCCAGAATCCTTCCAGGACAGAGGGAGCCTTGTGGGCACAAGCTGGATAGTTAAGGAAACCCAAAAGGGAGAGTTGAAGGTAAGACAAGAGCATGAACCCTATTGAAATCCCTCCTAAGGGCAGGAGAAACCCTCTGTGACAGCCAGGAGTGCCAATAATGTGGGGCAAGCCCTTGTCCATGGTTTTCCATCAACATTTCTCATATGGGAAGCATTTTACACTGTTTCCTTAGCTGCAGTGTTCTCTGTGTTCAGAGCCAAACACAGGAATTTATTTTGCTTTGGGGCCATGGCTCAGCTTGAGAATAAATTGCCTTTGGGTGGACACAGGAAGGGAGCAGGGTACATCGTGTCCTCCTGAGCTCTCCCTCGTCTTCCAGGCTGGGCTCAGGCAAGAACAATAAACAGGATCCAGCCCCAGTGCCCCTCCTGCCTGGATTCCCATGGCACGCGTTGCTCTCACGTGGCTCCTACCTGAGACCGAGGAGCTAGTGAGCTACAATAGCTCCAGTCAGGGCCTCCCCTCTGCCCCTGCACCCTGTGATCTTATCTGCATTTTACACCTCGAACTGAGAGCTCTTTCTTGCAGAGGGGGAAACATCAGAGATGTTATGAAATGTGTTCCTGGCGCTTGGAACGATCGAGGAACGCCAGCGCGTTCCCTCTCTTACCTGGCTCCTCTCTCCACCAGCACCCAAAACCTCCCTGCAGAGCACTGAAAGCCTCCCAGCTGGAAATGCCTCCGTGTTTTGCAGACTTGTAGCTCCTTCAAAATTGTCTCCATGCTTGGGCCCTGGCCCTGCTCATCTGCCAGCAGGGCAAAGCACACGTCTGCCAGCTTCCCCCACGAGCGCAGCGAAGCTCAGCTCCCTCTGCCCCGTCCCAACATGTTTCAGGTCAGATTAAAAGCTACAGAAGCCTGATGCTGCCTTTTTAATGCAGTGATGTGGGTTGATTACCAGGGAGTGGTCACTGCACTCCTGCTTTCTTGGCAGGGGCAAGGGAAGAGAGGGAGGAATACACCAGAGAAAGGCAATTCACTCTGCCAGCGTCTCCCTGTCCACAAATCACAAACATCTCAGGTATGCAAGCTGAAGCAGACACTCAGGCAACAGTTGCAGCTCTTATCCCAGGAAATATAATTTTTTTCTCTGGAATTTGTGAGGCCAGTGATACTGACATATTCATGGGAACTGCCTCGTTTTTTAAGCATGTCAAAATCCCACTTTTTTCCAGCTGCATCCTCAGCTTCTAGCTGTGAGGATGCTGAGGTAAGTCCTTCCATCCCAACAGCTTTGGGATGCTACAGACTGTTTAAACCAAACCTGGCAGAGAGAAAAAGGCTGCAAAGTACTGATTCCAAAGAGCTTAATGAAAGTAGGTAGCCCGAAGGAAGACAGAGAATATAGGAATTCCTTCACTGAAGGAAGGTCTATGCCATGAAATCATTCCTTACAAGGCACCAAAGAATTCAAATTAAAACCTGAGGTAGAGGGAAAGCCCCACTGGAAGCTCACAGGCATTGAAAATCCGACCATGATTTTCCAAACAACAAATCCAGGCAGGCTCTGCCATCCAGGAACAGCTTGTTTAGCCCTGGTTAGAATAAAATGGATTTAGAAATAATAAATAAACTTTCCCTCCTGCCCCACCCATCTTAGGCTCTTCTAGAGCCTGAGATGATTTTACATTTTCGTGGATGCCTTTCACAATAACCTGAAGGCTCTGGGCTGCAGCTGCTCAGCCTTGAGGAAACATTGCCGAGGTTTTTTGTGATGATAAACACGGTATTATTAAAACATCTTTCTGTGATTTGCCTGCCCATAAATAACAAGGTGTTGTGCTTACACAATGATTCACTTTTCGACCACTTCAAGGAAATAATATTCAAAATTATGGCTTCTGTCAGTGTGGGGGAGAGGAAGGAGTCTCTCTCTGTTCTTCTTTTGGGGAGAGTACATGAAAATTTGGGAGGACCAGGTCTGAAGGAGAATGTTGCTTGCATTTATGGAGTCCTGAGGATGAGGCATGAATATATGCCAGAGGAGGTTTTAATCCATATAAATTAAAAAGATCTTCAGGACTTAAACTATTGCATGGGAAAGGAGGAGAAGCCAAGAGCTAAGGGTCCCTGGCAGGAGATGGAGGGGCTTCCAGATCTAGATGTTAGAGACAGAGGCTGATAAAGTCATTTAAGGCATTTAAATGATGAATTCCTGGAATTTAATGAAGAACCCAGCTCTTCCATTGAACAGGAGGGAGTAAAACAACTCTGGGAGAAGAGTGATGGCCTGAAGTTTGACTGCAGCCAGGATGTGGAGAAATGCAAACACTTTGATGTGCAACAAACAAGTTCTTTGGCCTTGGTTTTTGTCTCTTTTTTGTTTGTTTGGATTATTATTATTTATTATTATTATTATTATTATCATCATCATCATCATCATCATCATCATTTCCCCCTCTCCCCAATTTGAGAACCATTCTAATCTTTATCAAGGACTAATAAGTATCAGTGATGTCATTAAAGACACACAGACGCTGGGAGCAGAGGAATTTCCAGCTGTCCAGGAGAAGTCTTGCTCAAGGATGGAACCCAGGGGATTTTCTTCTACACACATTACAGTGGGTGGAGTGAAGGGGGGTTACAGCTCCCATTGTAAATGTCTGGTAAATAAAGCCCTTGAAGAAGTGAGTAATGATCCCAGTCCTGAAAAATTTCTTCATTCTTTCCACCTCTGCTTATTCATCTTCTTTGTCCACCCAGTCACCTTCTGGATGAAGTTTTGGGAGAAGTGATCAGCACAACTCCTTTTCTGGGCTGTCCTGGCTGGAAAAGAACATTATTGAGGATGTAGCTCCATCTACTGCCATAAAGGGAAATGTCAGTCCTCCACCAGCATCTGTCTTGGGTCTTTCTGCCAGTGCATTAAACAAAGTGAATTCAGCATAAAAATGTCCTACTTAGCCTTTTTTCGAATAAAAATAACCTAAAAAAATAAGAAGCAAATTGTCATTTCTCAACATTCAAAATTCCAATGAAAACAATTATTTTAATGTAGAAAATAGCAATATGCAGACTTTTTTTGATGCCTAGACCTACAAAAACCATTTTACCAGCAGTAATTATACAAAATTGAAGAAAGCTTTGTAAAATTTGACCTGAAACACTGTGGCTTAACCTTGTTTGCCATGGCCAGTGTGTTGGGTTTTGCATTTTGTGGGTCAGTTTTCCTCTGGGTTCTGTCAGTGAAAGTGCAAGTACTTAGTGTAAAATACTGGTTTGGTTCTCCTTGTGCTCAATATGTAGAAGAAGACAACTCCACAGGGCAACTCATCTTCCTCTTGGATTCCTGGCTCAAGATTTCATGGCTTTATTTTTAAATTATTATTATTTTTTCCCCAAATCTGAGAATCATTCCAATCTTTATCAAGGACCAATTAATACCAGCAATGTTATTAATGACACAAAGTTAGTGAGAGCAGAGGAGATCCCAGTGGTCCAGGAGGAGCTTTGCTCAAGGATATAACCCAGGGGTTTTGCTTTTTTTGCTTTTAACATGGTTCTTGGATGGTTTCAAACAATTAGCTGATGTTTATTTGCCTGATCCCCCATCTGCCAGCTCAGTTTTTGCACTAGCAAAGGTGTTGCTATACCCAGATAGAGGCTTCACATCACACCAGAAGAGCTAGGAGATGTAAGGCTTCCAAAAAGGGTTATGTGGGAGTAGGACAAAGGAGCACATGATGTAAGAAGTCCTTCTGGGAATAAAAGGCACCTAAAATATTAAAAACGTGCTGAAAATCTAAGCCTTTATCCTGCATTCTCTGAAATGTTCAGAAAAAGTCTACCATGGATTTCAGGCTCCTGAGGGACACGTGCCACGGCCCCATTTGGATTCAGCAGTAGCCACTGGTAATTCTTGTATTGATTTCAACAAAAGCAGGAGCCAGTCTCGTTTTGCAGAATCCAGGGACAGTGCATTGGTCACCAGAGACAATGGCAGCCTTTCTACTGGCTTCACTGGGCTCAGGCTGGGGCTGTGAAAGCTGGTCTTGTGTTGCACAGAAAGGGAATGGCTTTGGGGCTCTATAGCTCCAGGGATTAGTAATAAACAAAGAGCCTTTAACTTCTAGGTCAGTGCTCTGAAGCCCTGCCAAGCTCCTGGCCAGTGAATGCTGCTGCCCTTTGTACAGAGGCAGCTGATGAATGAGTTTGACAGTCCTTGGCATGGTTCTGAACAGAAAATGTCCATATCATTGCAAGGCCAGCCTTCTGTGCCCTCCTTTAGGAATCGAGGGGACTTGTGAGGTGCATCATTCTGCTGCTGGCAGTGTTCTCAGGTGTGTGGTACCTGCTGACAGGGAGCACAGAAGTGCTTGGCCTTTGAGGAAAGATTTATCTGACCACTGATGTGGTCTGGACTTAGCCTTTGTGATAAACAGAATAACTGAGCAGCTGTAAGGACCTGAATTACTGACCAATCCATGTTGAGAGCTGTGTCTCCTCCTGGACAATCCCTGTTTCTGTCTATCTCCACTCCAACAGGCAGAACCTGTGTGTACATCCTTGCAGCTCTAGGTGTGTACTGGATCCTTCAGCTGATGCTCTTCGAGTTGATATTCACTTTTCCCTGCTCAGACACATTGTGAACTTCCCTGATTTAGCTCTATTTCACATAATCATCAGATAATTCTGTTGGGCTTGTAGCCTGCTCATCCTGCTTACTGGGAAGGGCTGGACACAGTGGTAGGACATGATGTACAGCTGTGGTGTTGAGAGGAATCACATCCAGGCTGTTTGCCTGGAATTGCTTTTTGGCATTTGAAAGTTCACTGTCTTTTTTCCTACTTGTTTTCTACGGCTTTCTATCCCATCCAGTATTTACCCTTGCTGGTATCATCTATCTGTCTCAAAAATAATCCAGAGTTTTGGACTAGGAAGCTGTGTGAGAGTCTGCCTGTGAATGACTTTCCCCACCACATCCCTATGCATAACTTATTTATTTTAAAAGTATGGGATGTCACAGAAATAGGGACAGAAAGAAGGATGCTCGTGTGACAGCAGAAAGGCCTTTCCAGGAGGGGCAGGTCTCTCCAAACAAATGATCCTGAATATAAATCAGCACAAAGAAATGGATTGGTTACTGCAAAGATCAAGGTAATTGCAGGGAAGGGATGGCTAAGTGGGGGTCTAAAGAAGGATGAGGATTTGGTCACAGGATTCAACACCCACCCACTGAATTGGTGAACATCTGAGCCACCCTGCAATTTTCTACTACTTGGTTTATTCACCTCCTACCACCCAGCTATCAGTGCTGTCAAATTGCAGGCAAATCTCAGAGCCCAGACTGAAAACTTACAGGCTGAAAATTTACAGGCACTCCTAGGGGAGGATTGGCTTTTGGTAATGTGTGTCTATGCCTTGGAGGAGGAAACCTGGAATGGAGACCTCTAGGAATGGCTTCAAACCAGTTTGAGGGGTCTGAGAGGAGAAGGTTGCTTTGGTTCAGGGTTAGAAATATCAGTAACAGCTTGTGGGTTTTCCCTGTGTCACTGAAACACACATGAGCTGCAATTTGGATGATACCAGGATGACAACTCAATCCACCTCCACAGGAGCTGATGGCCCTTGTGGGTGGGTCCCCTCCAACTCAGGATATTCAGAATATCCCAAGATCTAGTGGCATGGCTGTGTGAGAGAGAAACCATTCGGATTTTGATGGGGGGAAAAAAAAAACCACCTGAGAAAAATGTTAATGCCACACCTGCACAAACCACACTCCTGGTCCTGCCACAGCACCATTAGATGGGAAAGACACAGATCCAAATTATCTACTCTGGACTGGGAAACAAAGAAATAAGGGATGGGACAGGGCTAAATGCAATATGAGTCACTCAGAGTCCAAAACCACAGAGCAGTTCTCTCCTTCCTCATGGAGAGAACATCTGCATTATGTTTTTAATGTGTGGGAAAGTTTCTCCAGCAAGGAAAGAAATCTCCCTTTAGCCTCGTTTCCTTTGGAAAGAGCCTTAGCGCACCAAGAACCATTGAACCACTTGGCTGGTTCCAATCACAGGAGGGAGGGAGGGAGATGTCTCCCAGGAATTGACATGCCCATGGATTTTGCAAGCATGGGGCTGGGTGGAAAGAAGAATTTCTGTGAGAGCCTCTCACAAAGGGGGGACAAAGTCACTGGGCACAAAAAGCCCTGTGCAAGAGCAGTGAACATAAATGTGATTCATGAATGTCTCAGTCACCTGCCTACAGGGCTCAGCCACAGGAGCCAAGAGAGGAGGGATTTTGACTTTATGAGGAATTGATTTCCTCATTTTCATTAAAATTTGCTAGTCTGGCACATCTTTTTTGGAGTGAGCCTCACATAATCACACGACTCTGGGAGCAGTGAGTTGCCATCTGCTCCATCTCCCTGGAAGCTGATGCTTCTTTTCCTCGAGTTCTTTTTGATGTTGGCTCAGTCTTGTCCAGTGGCTCAAGTCTCACACACATCAGTCAGAACTTTTCCTTAGAGAGGGGCAAAGAGCTGGGAATTTGCATTGCATGCACAGTGGCCTGAGAAGTCTTTCCCAAATGCTGACTGGGGTGGGAACACTGCAGACACAGCAGCTCTGAATTTGGTTACAGAATAATCCTGGATAGTGCATTTTTTGTTGCTAGTTTTTGCTCAGCCTGTGTTGCATTTGCCATCTGGCACTTTCTGCCTGGACTAATGAGGATTTTCATGGAATCAGAGCAACACTTAGTTTGGGAAAGATCTCTAATGTCATCAAATACAACCATTAACCCAGCACTGCCAAGTCTGACACTAATCCATGTCCCTAAGTGCAACATCTACATCTTTTAAATCCTTCAGGGATGGTGACTCCACCACTGCCCTGAGCAACCCATTCCAATGCTTGTCAAGCCTTTCAGTGAAGGAATTTTTTCTAATACCCAGTCTTAACCTCCTCTGGTGCAATTTGAGGCATGTGCTGAGTTTAGATGTACTTTACTTGGGTTATTGATCCCACCACATTTGTGGGGGAGAAGCCCTAATTTCTACATGACCATGCTCAGGCATTTCTAATAACTATCATTTCAAACATCCCAAGAATTAGAAGCAGTGTAAGGTTACAAACAAGGCTGGCAGTTGGTGGATGGCAGCACCATCTTGTGTTCACTTCTGGAGAAAGAACAGAGGCTTTTTTCTTCACTGAGCAGGCTACAGATTCTCAATCTCTTTGGCAGCTTTCCTGAGAAAAATAATAACTATTGGCAAACACTGGATCAACACAAGATAGAGGCATAAAGTCTAGGCCAGGCTCCATCTCTATCCCACTCAGAATCTCCAGGTAGTACTTTTATATTTTTTGCACATCACAGTTGATTAAAGGTGTGTGCCACTCATATCCCAGGAGGTGCTTCAGCTTTGTACTCATTCCTATCATAAATGGTCTGGCAAGTCACTACAACCACGCTTTAAAACCAGACATCTGATTATTTTTCCCACTCTGTAAAGTTCCAGTGCATGAAGACTTTGCATTATCTAGTCTGATGGGCTGTATCTGGACTTGATTATCGTGTTATTAAATCCAACCAGCAATTCCCTCCCAGAAAAAGCTCTTGAAACTATTAAAGACAGTTCTGGCCTCTTTTCAAAAAGCAGAGCCCTGCCAGATTAGATCTTGCCCAGTCAACCTACATGTACAAAAAAGTTGCTCACAGCAACATTTGTATTTGTCATTCTGTGTAATTCCTACCGTGCTGTCACCTCAGTGCCCAGTTTTTGACCTAGACCTGCACTAGACATTTGCAAGAGAAACCAGGTGACATTTGGCCAGATTTGAAGCAGGGACAGATTTGCTGCTGGTTGCAAAATATGTGTGTGTCATAACTGCTCTTTGGGAAAACTGAGATCAGAGACCATGCTTTGAAGAAGGGATGAGATTGACCATCATTTACTCATTTATGTGACCTGCTTTGAAGGATAATTAGGAATTCTGTCTGTGGACAGGTCTCCCTGGGCACAAGCACACCAGTACAAGTATATATGTGTAATTAAGCAGATAAAACTGGTCAAGGGTGGTGGAAATATTATTGGCCACTGCCAATGTTTGTGAAATATAAGAACATTCCCTGGCACAAATGTGGCTTATTTCTACTAAGTTATCTCCAAACCATTCCCACATATGGCAATTAGTCCAGTCCAGGGACCATTCCCAGCTGGCAGTTTGCTCACAGTTTGCTCTGGCTGCTGGGTCAGTGTCACAAAGTCAAGCCATGACATTCAAGGTGGCCCCAGTACATGGGAGCATCCCGTGGCACATTTATTTCACTCATTAGTGTGAATGATTTTAACCCCAGTGCACTGGAAAGATGAGAAGTTTTATAATCCAGATGGAAAACAGGAGAGGACAGATTGATTCAGGGACAGGAAAAATGCAAACAAATACCATGAGTGGGAAGAAGGTTTTGCACTGGCATTTCCTGCCCTGCTGCCCACCAAGCCATACCAGTGTGGGAAAAGATAATACAGCTGGAGAACTTTTGGAAAAGTCTCCCCTTTCCTGTCCAGCCACAGGGTTTGGGCACTGTGTTTAATGACACTGACACCTCAAGGAGAGGGCTTAAGAGTTTGGAAAGATATAAGATGTGATAAAAATTGTCTTATTTCCCAGCCACACAGCTCTTGCACAGGCAGTACACAGGAGGTTCAGAGAGAAAAAAGTCAATTATGACCCTGCCTGAGTGCATTATCATAGAGTCATAGCATCAGTTAGGCTGAACTAGACCTCACTAAGCCCAACCATTTAATCATAAAACAGTTCAGGGGGGTGTGAGTGCCCTGTTTTGTTGCCCTGAGCAGGGGTGGCAGCTTTTGCTCCCTCTGAGCTCAGGGGGGGCCTGGGATGGTGCACAATTCCCACCCTGTGGATCTGGGATGAGATGGGACCAACCTTGCTCCTCCACCCTGAGGCTTCTCTGCAGGGAATCGTGTGAGGGTTGGGAATTATTGGTGAGGCCCCTCAGCAGCAGGAAATGAGCTGTGATTGCCAGCTGATTTTATTGTTACCAACAAATGGCTGTCAGATAAAAATGACTTCCTTTCATACCCGACCTCAACTGGATACAGCAGCTGCACAAGTGAAGTGGATGTATAGAACAGACTCAGACAACTTCAGTACTCAGGAATCATGGTTCCAGGCACAAAAATGCCCCAGTTTTAATACATCATAGCAATTACTGTCAAATCAGTGCAGTGGATATTCACTCTAATTTCTAGACATGCTCACAACTGATAGATATTCTTCTGCATTTAACTTCTATGCATATTTCAGCAAATGACTTTGCTGGCAGAAAACTCCACTCAAACAGCTAATTAAAGCAACTCATTTGGAGAGCAGATTTCAAATTTACCAGAATCAAACAGGCACGCTGGGAATGTGCTCTAACTGCAAAACTCACCCAGGTGGGCACAATAAAAATGCTGTGAGTGACCTTGATGGGGCTCAGAGTCTCACAAAGATGGGCACAAATCAGCAGGCTCAGTCACCCAGAGCTACAAAATACCTTCTTTAATTCCTTGTTTTCTCAGGAAAAATCTTTGCTAAAAGGCTCCAACAGAAGGTCATGGTCTTAGAGCTATTTTCAATTCAAGGGCATTAGATCCCAATTAATGTGATCCAGATTTAGAATCAGACTGAGTTTGTGGAAGTGTTGCATGTGGAAGAATTACAAATAATTCAAGGGAATCGGGCAATGCCTGACCATCAGCTGGGATTCGAGTCTGAAGAAAAATCCCCATCTGCTGATACCAAGAACAAGGGAAAATAGGGAAAGAAGCTATTTTAAATTATTGGCCATGTGTTCTCTGTGTAGCTCGTACTGTCCTCCACTCTAGAGCAGTTTGGAAAGGATCAGCTTCTCTTCTCTTCTCTTGTCTTCTCTTCTCTTCTCTTGTCTTCTCTTCTCTTCTCTTGTCTTCTCTTCTCTTCTCTTGTCTTCTCTTCTCTTCTCTTGTCTTCTCTTCTCTTCTCTTGTCTTCTCTTCTCTTCTCTTGTCTTCTCTTCTCTTCTCCCTTCAGGATTCTGTGAACCTTTGAGGCTCTGATGGATCAAAAGCAGAGATGTGGAGTAATCTGGCAGTACAAAGATTGTTCTTGACTTGCCACAAATGGGCACATTTTAATCACATCTGTCTGGTTGTGTCCAAAGAAATTGCACAAGACCTGGACTGCAATGGTGCAGTTCCTAGAATGATTAAAAATAACCCCAAAAAACTAAACTCTCGCTGGCTGAAGTTCTTCCAGACAACTTTCACCATCCAAAACTTAGCATGGGTCAAAGGGCAATACAAAAGCCAGTTTTGATGGGACTTCTCTTGAAGGTTAAAGAGTTGCACTTGATGGAGATGAACAGGTTGTTGTCTGGGGCTTCAGGGTCACAGGAAGAGCTCTGACTGGTGATTTTTCTTGTAGGCACTCTCCTTTTTCTGCTTATTAATTTTGTTTTCAGTAGATCCAGAAGCTGAATGGATCACAAGAAAAAAAGATAAGCCAAGAAGAAATCAGAGAACAGGATTGTTAAGTCTTATTTAACTAGAAAATGAGGAGGAAAATGAAGACTGAAATATTTTCTTTACTGAAATTAGTTTCAATGCTGTGTCTGGGGTGGTATTTTTAGGGGTGCACTGCATTACATGAAGTCTGCTTCTTAAGCCTGGGTTATGTCCTAAATTCAGCTCAGGTGCTTGAACTTTAATTGCTTCTTCCTCTTGACTCCACAGAATGGCAGAATCTGTTAGACTTGTGTTTTAGGTGGCCATGATCACTTACTGGAGGTATTAAGTAGCCATGTTGACTGAGTTAGTGTTTAACTTTAGGAGAAAGGTAATTATGCAGGTGATTGAAGTTAGGCTCAGGATCAGGCTGTTATCCTGAACAGGAGTCAGAGTTCCACCCCTCTCCTGGCTGCTCTCTGTTATTCCTTCTTTCCTTTGTCAGGAAAGCACTGACACTCTCTTATTTTAAGGAGAAAAAGAGAAAAAGTTGACTACAGATGGGTATTGCTGGATCTGTCCTTTTCTATGCCAAGGGCTTAAGGAGAGAAAAATTTAGAGCCAGTACAGTAGCACCAAATATGGTTGAGAGTAGTGGCCTTGAAGTCTTTCTCTGAAATGTGACTGGAAATTGGTTATGAGCCAGCTCTGTCTTGGAGAGCCTTCTTTCATGCCATTGTTTGGGTTTGAACTTGTCTGTTCTTTATTTTTGAATCTGACTCAAGCACACAAAAGGGTGATCAACTTGCAATGTGGTTTTCTGTTTCAGAGAAAAAAATAAATTCTGTGAGCTATGAAAAAAAGAAAAGGCTGGTGCCATTGCCGTGGGAATAAGTTGTAGTTATAAGGAAGAGGGGCTCTGAGAAAATAGAACATTTCTCTGGCACATAAGAACTAAAAAGTTCCTAAGTTTTCTGCAAGACCTTCCTTTGCTAACGAGCTCAGACTGGCAATGGGAAAATCTCTGCAATTTTAGCTTATTTTATACTTTTAAAAAATTTATTTCACCCTGTTCTCAATCTGAGGAGAACCAATTCAGGAGAGACAAAATCCACAGATCAAAGTACCAAGCCTAAATCACTATCCACTATCCACCAGAAGCTTACAGTGGACGTGAGTCTTGGATTTAGATTTATCTCTGTGCTCAGGCAGGGCTGCAAATAAAACCCAAGGGCTTTAGTAACTAAACACCAGGAATTCATTGGATGAAAACAAAGCATGTAGTTATTCCTGGAAATAGAGTGTTCCCTTAGACCAGAAGAGATGTTAGTTCCAGATTTTGGCTAAATAGGGCTGCCTAAAAGTGAAGAGTGTTTTAGACCCAGAACCAGCAAACAAAGGGAAGATTTACAGTGAGACCATCACCCAACCAAGCTAATTAAATGCAAATAAAGGCAGATGTTGCAAAAGAATAAGCTACAAAGATCAGTGATGAGATGGCTGCTCAAAGCACTCCTCAAATAGCTGTGACTGACAAATGAGTTGGTGAAAATGAAAAGTCTGTGCACAGACAATGGTTAATCAGAAGATGCTGTGATAATTTTTTTTCCTTTCCACTATTTTGATTTTTAGCTGGCTCCAAAGCTCCAACATCCAAATGCTGGATGTACAGTTCTGGAGCTTCTGTCTCTGCATATATTAATTACTATGCATGGAAAAGTGAAAAACATTATTTCTTAAGTTCCAGTTATGTCTAGAGAGTCCATCCAAGTCTATCCTGGGTTTTATAGATGTGCAGAGAGGGAGAAAGTAGATCTGTGCCAGAGAGCTTGGTGTAATTACATTCTGCCATGTCATCTAGAGTGACTTCAGGTTTCCAGTTTCTTAAAGGAAGTTAAGCATCTCAATATTTTGAAAATATAAAGCAGTTAGTTACAGCTGATAATGAAATTATACTTAATTGCATGAAACCAGTCTTTCTAAGCAGACAACATCTCTGAAGGCTTTGAAACATCACTGGGAAACACAGAGCACATGGATTTAGGAGAATTTGGGCTGTCTTATCCCATCCTGAGTAAATTTGATCCTATTTTACCTGGAGGCCTGGATATCTAGAGGGTTCAGTGATGGGTTTTGTGGATGACAGGCTCTTCCATTCTCTAAGCACTGCTGGAAACACATCTGCAACAAGCCATCCATGCAAGGGGAAGGCAAGACACGTATGAGGAGGGTTGAAGTCAGATGGCATTTTGAGCTCTCGTGTGATTCCTTCACTGAGCTAAAATCTGGCTGTGCTCCTTGTGCACCCAAAAATTGTCAGTTCTATCTCTTCTCCATCACTGCACATGCTTTTTGCTAGTCTGATTTTTTCTGCATCTTCAGAATTTGTTTACAGACATCCACATTTAACGAGATTAAAAGGAAATACTGAATAATTCATTCAAACGAAGAATTGAACTGCAGTGACCTTTATGTTAATAAAAGTGCCCCTTTCCTCTGTGCAAACACTTTAGCCTTTGCAAAGCAGGGAATTCACTGCATCTCTTGAATTCACAAGTGGCTTTTTTTTGTTGTTTCTGTTTGTTTTGTTTTAAATAACTGCCTAATAGCTGGAACCAGCATTGTGTTCCTCCTGCTGACTCACTGGTTTGCAAAAGCTCTGCCATGAGTGTGACATCTTTGAACACCACAGAATATACTGTTTCCTTTCAGCCAGGCATAATCTGCAACGATTCAGCTCCTGCAAAAGAACCATGTGGGGAAAAGTCTCCCAGCTGAATACATCACCCTCCATACCTCCAGGCCCTGTGCCTTGCACCCGCTGTGCTGCTGTGCCATTCAAATGCTGCTCACTATGGCAATCCGTGAAAGGATTCTGCCTTTGTTTCAAAAATCGAATTTGGCTGGGGCAAAAGAGCCCGTGCTCATGAAAGGGGATAATTCCTGTTCTTGCCTCTGCTGGGATGTGGAGTGTGCTGGCACCGACTACAAAGTGCTTTTATATATAGGGGATGTGATCCAGAGGGACCTGGACAGGCTGGAGAGGTGGGTCTCTGCAAACCTGGCCAAGCTCAAGAAGAACAAGTGCAAGGTCCTGCACCTGCCTTGAGGCAATCCAGGCTGAGTGGAGAAGGGATTGAGAGCAGCCCTTGGGGTGCTGGTGGGTGAGAAGCTCAGGATGTCTGGGCAATGAGCACTGAAAGCTCAGCCACATCCTGAGCTGTGTCTCAGGTGTGTCCAGCAGGGCACGGGAGGGGATTGTGCCCCTCTGCTCTGCCCTGGTGAGATTCCACCCTCAGTGCTGCTTCCAGATCTGGAGCCCCCAGCACAGGAAGGACGTGGAGCTGCTGGAGAGAGTCCAGAGGAGATCATGAAGATGCTCCAAGGGCTGG